>OX387256.1:7298893-7308893 GCA_947562095.1 Branchellion lobata | reverse complement strand
TTCATTCATCCATCCACACATTCATTCATCCATTCACACATTCATTCATTCATTCATCCATCCACACATTCATTCATTCATCCATCCATCCACACATTCATTCATTCATCCATCCATCCACACATTCATTCATTTGTCCATCCATCCACACATTCATTCATTCATCCATCCATTTACACATTCATTCATCCATCCACACATTCATTCATTCATCCATCCATCCACACATTCATTCATTCATCCATCCATCCACACATTCATTCATTTGTCCATCCATCCACACATTCATTCATTCATTCATCCATCCATTTACACATTCATTCATCCATCCATCCACACATTCATCCATCCATTTACACATTCATTCATCCATCCACACATTCATTCATTCATCCATCCATCCACACATTCATTCATACACCTTTCATTCATCTAAACATACATCCATTCACCCACACATTCATTGATCAAACCACATACTTATTTATTCGGTTTCTCATTGAACAGTCTATCCATAAATCACCCACTTTCTCAACCTTCCATCTATTCAATCTCTCAAGCATACAATATTCATTCCTTCTCAAACTCTTCACTTCCCACTTATTCCAACCACCATCTCCTCAAGTCTTTTTCGAATCACCAACTCATTAACCCCTTTAACTACTCATTTATCGATTTTACCAACCAATCACCCACCTATCCACCCTACCACTCATCCATCCAACCACCACCAATCCACTAATCATCTATTAACCTCAAAACCGCCTGTCTCACCACCACCAATAACAACAACCAACCACCACCAATCCACTAATCACCTATTAACCTCAAAACCGCCTGTCTCACCACCACCAATAACAACAACCCACCACCACCAATCCACTAATCACCTATTAACCTCAAAACCGCCTGTCTCACCACCACCAATAACAACAACCCACCACCACCAATCCAAAACCAACAGGACTTTCGACAATCTTTACAAGCACCCAAACTCTTCTAGCCGCATCTCTGTGCATTTCTCAACAACATGACAGCCCCATCTGACTTCAAGTTGACCTTGGTGAAGGCCAACCAACACCAACCTCCCTCCCCTCCCTCCGTCACCAAGCCATCCATCTATCAAGATATCTCCGTCTTCTCTAACGTCGATGACTTGGCTATCGAGGTCTGTGGATGGTTGTGGGAGGGTTTGAGGGATTTTGGAAGGGTGCTTGAGTATGGATGATGGTGGATGTGTGGGTGTATGTGGATGTGGGCGTGTGTGTGTGTGTGTGTGTGTGTGTGTGTGTGTGTGTGTGTGTGTGTGTGTGTGTGTGTGTGTGTGTGTGTGTGTGTGTGTGTGTGTGTGTGTGTGTGTGTGTGTGTGTGTGTGTGTGTGTGTGTGTGTGTGTGTGTGTGTGTGTGTGTGTGTGTGTGTGTGTGTGTGTGTGTGTGTGTGTGTGTGCGTGTTTGTGTGTGAGTAAAAGTGGGTGTGGGAGTGTGCGTGAGAGTGTATAGCTGAAAATTTGTAAGGATGAGTATGTACTAACGCATGGCTTTTGAAAAATCCATTGATTTAGAAAATTTATTTGAATGATTTGTGGGACCTTGATCCGATTTCTCATCTCTTCTCATTCCTCACAACCTTCCACACAATCCATTACTTCCGTACATTCTGATTTTGATGGGCTAAATCAATTGTTGATTTGCACAACACGTGTTTATGACTGCACACATGTGTAAATACGCCAACACTAGTGCGCCTTTTCATCTAAAAGCATGCGCACACTCACTTACACATACACACACACACTCACACACACACACACACACACACACACACACACACACACACACTCACACACACACACACACACACAACACATGCCAATAACAAGTATCATTGAACAGCTCACAAAGTTATGCAAAAGCAACAACGAGAATTTAAACAACAAAGTTAAAAATAGTAACAACAAAGTTAACAACATCAACAAACATGAACAGCAGTGAATTTAGCAACATTATTAACAGCGAAGTTAAAATTAAATTCACTAAAAAGTATGCAATATGACTAAGTTTAATAAAATTCAATACAATGCAAGCCAAGACAACGCAATGCAATACAATACAATGTAATACCATACAATGCAATGCAATAAAATACAATACAATGCAATACAATAAAATGCAATACAATACAATGAAATAAAACAAAATGCAACACAACGCGATGCAATAAAATACCATACAATGCAGTAAAATGCAATGTAATGCAACTTTAGCACCAACCTCACTTTGCAGGAGGCCTCGAGGGACCATGCCAGCTTCAAGGACCTGGTGTGGTGTCTGTGCTACAAGTACCAGTTGACAGAACTCGAGAAGGCCAGGTGGGTGTCTCCCCAATCCACCCTCTCACCCACCCTCCAACCCACTTTTTCACCCACCCCCCAACCTATCCTCTCACCCACTCTCCAACCCATCTTCTCACCAACCCTTTCACCCACCTTCTCAGCCACCTCATCACCAACATCACCATCTTCGTATCTATATTTTTATCTCATCTATTGTTTTGTATATCCTTCACTACAACACATTCCACGCTATTTTGGAATAATTATTCTCGAGTGTTTGCATGCTTCATCTAAACCCTCCCAATTCTCGCAGTTTAAGTTAACTTTTCGCTTACTGACTCGTATTTTTCCGCTTCCTTGCGAGTTTGCGCCACCAACATGGGTGGGGCTAATCCACTTATTCCATATCTTCATTCGTCATCTACTCTCTGTTTCTGTGCCATTCTCACTTCAAAAATTTTTTAAATTCCCCCATTGTATCATCGTTCAATATTTCTTTCCTACTTCTATTTCATTCTTCTTTAATTTTTCTCCATCTTTTCAATTCCTTCTCATTTCTCTCCTTTTCACTCATCACTCGTTCTTAACTCACCCTTCACTTTACCCTTCTTCCTCTTCTTCTTTTTCCTCTTCCTCCTTCTCCTCCTTCTCCTCCTCTTCCTCCTCCTCTTCTTTTTTTTCCTTCTCCTCCTCCTCTTTCTCTTCTTCTTCCTCCTTCTCTTTTTCCTCACCGCTTTTCACCACTCTTCAAGGGTCATCTTCCGCTGGCTCACGTGCAAGGACCTCAAGGCAATCCGCTTCGACAAGGTCGATGCCAACTCCCCTGAGCAGCTCCTCACCCTCTTCAGGGAGGGCAAGGCCACTTACGCTCGCATCTTCGAGTGTCTCGCCAGGTGGCGCTTTGAAAAATGCTTCAATTTTTCATCTTTCTATTCACCCATCCTTTCATCCTTGTTGTCCTTCAATCCATTCATTCTTTCATCCATTCATTTTTCCATCCATTCATTCTTTCATCCATTCATTTTTCCATCCATTCATCCCTACATATATTTTTCTTTCAATAACTTATTGACTCTCTTTCTCAATCAATTTCTTCATCCGCCCTTCATTCCACCCATTCACACTTTTTTCATTCCTTTTACATCCTTCTCCATCTCTCCCTCACTTCCTTCCTCATCTCTTTCACTCCTTTTCTCCTCCATCCATCATCCCTTATCCCTCATTCCCCACTCTTTCTCTGCACTCCACATTTTACCCTCACAGACACTCGGGCCTGCCCTGCTTCACGGTGCTGGGGTGGGCTAAGGGGGTGGATTATCACCCTGGAGTCTCTCTCACCTCCCAGCCTGTCAACCACTCTTGGAACGCTATCTACCTCGATGGCAACTGGCAACTGATTGACTGCCACTGGGCCACCAGGTGACCACATATTTGATAAAGCATCTTTTTAAATAATTATTGGAAATAATTAATTAAATAATTAATTTCAATTATTTAATTATTAAATGAATAAATAATACTTATTTAGTTTTTGATTATAAAATTGTCGGGGGCATTTAAGCTGCAGGCTTAGAAGGACTTTCAAGGAGGACACTTGAATTAGAGGCATTATTAGTAGCTATAGGCATCATCACACGACATCACACGTTATAAACATCACCATACATCACACACCACCACACACATCACCGCACACCACCATACACATCACAAACATCACCACATACCACCACACACTACCACACACCACCTCACACTACCACACACCACTTCACACTACCACACACGACCACATCAAGTAACACCCACACAGGTTCCTGCGTTCGGAGCACAATTCTCCAGAAAACCTGGTGTACGAGTACGATGACTTCTACTTCATCACGCCACCCAACCAGTTGGCCCTCACTCACTTCCCTGACGACTCGCAGTGGTTGTTGCTGCCTGCACCGGGCATGAGCAAGGCCGCCTTTGAGAGCTACCCGCTTCTTAAGTCCTACTTCTTCACCAGTGGCATGAGCCTCTTGTCGGACTGCTCGAGTGGAGTGGTGCACTCCAAGTACGGCGTCGCTGTGGTCTCGGTGGCCTTCAGCACCGCTACAGCGTACACCTTCAAGCTGGTGCACGGAGACAAGATGCTCGAGCAACTTGAGGGCGTGCCCCTTACCTCCTACGTGCTGCAGCAGACCGTCGACAAGCAGGTGTTGCTCACTCTTGTGACATCTTCCCTCCACTGCGCCACTCTTTTGTTTCTTATTATAACTAATATAAATATGTATTATTATTTCGTATAAGTCATGATAATGATTGTTATTCCGTATAATATATAATAATTATTGTTATTACGCATAATACATAATCGTAATTATTATTAAGTATAATATATAATAGTAGTTACTATTACGTAGAATTCATAATAAAAATGATTCATTCATAATTTTGTTTCTCCATTAACAATAACTCTTGATTGCTAATAATTATTATTTTCAATTATGATTATTGTTCATAGTCATCACCCACCTACCCACCTACCCACCTACCCACCTACCCACCTACCCACCTACCCACCTACCCACTCTCCCACCTACCCACCTACCCACCTACCCACCCTCCCACCTACCCACCTACCCACCTACCCACCCTCCCACCTACCCACCCTCCCACCTACCCACCTACCCACCTACCCACCTACCCACTCTCCCACCTACCCACCTACCCACCTACCCACCCTCCCACCTACCCACCTACCCACCCTCCCACCTACCCACCCTCCCACCTACCCATCCTCCCACCTCCCCACCCACCCACCTACCTACCTACCTACCCACCATCCACCAGGTGGTCTACCACTTGAGACTCCCCCACAAGGGCGACTACTACCTTATCGTGTTCGCCGATGTGGCTCCGGACAGTCCCACTGAGACGGGAGACCACGTGTTCAAGGCCGTGTGTGAGTACAAGGTGGTGTGTGACCAGCCAGCCAAGGTGCTTAGGGGGGTTTGTACTTGGAAGAGGTTTGGTTGGAGTGTTTGTAATGGATGTTTGCGGTTTGTGGGTGTTTGCGGTTTGTGGGTGTTTGCGGTTTGTGGGTGTTTGCGGTTTGTGGGTGTTTGCGGTTTGTGGATGTTTGCGGTTTGTGGGTGTTTGCGGTTTGTGGATGTTTGCGGTTTGTGGGTGTTTGCGGTTTGTGAATGTTTGCGGTTTGGGTGTTGGGTTGAGATGGATGTGTTTGAGTGATGTTTTTTTATAGAAGGGTCTTAGTGGAATAAGGTTGTTTGTCGTTTGATGCCTTGAAGGACTTAGTTTTTTTGTGCTTGAAGATTGTTTGAATTCAAAGTTGCCATATGGGCTAGAGCACCAACCACACCGACCCATACAACCACAGGGCCAGGCTATGTACCCGCAGTGCAGTGACATTGTGTGGGGACCTGATGAAGTGATGGCTGGTTGGTCTGCTTCACCTTCTCTGAAGATTACACAGCCTTTCAAACTTCCTTCCACTCTCAAACACACTTTTTCATTCGAACAAACATTCTTATTCAATCGCCTTTGGCACGCTCTAACTATATATTCAAACCTCACATACCACCGCACACACACACACACACACACACACACACACACACACACACACACACACACACACACAGGCAGGTTCGGCTTGACTCCAAAGCACAAAGGGGGGGTGATCGAGGCTCCAGAGGGTCGTGTGGAGATTCCCTTCGTCAGCACTGGCAACATGAGGCTCTACCCCAGGCTGGTGAAGGAGGGCAAGAATCCCACAGACCTCAAGAAGGCTCTGTCCGTCAAGCTGGAAGCGGACTCGGTGTGTTGGATGGGTGGTGCACGGAGGTTGGATGGTTGGATGGGTGGTGCACGGGGGATGGTTGATTAGGTTGGGTGATGCACGGAGGTGAGCTGGGGAGCATTCATGAAAGGTTTATGCATGGTGGGTGACTGTTCTCTCAGATGACTGTGGTGGCTGAGTTGCCGGAGGAAGGCGAGTATGGCCTGGAGGTGTTCGCCAACGACCAACCAAAGCATGGAGACCTCTTCACCCACATCAGGTGGCCTCATCTGACTTTCTACTTGTCTTTCTACTGCTTTCTCTGTGTCTTTCTTATGCTTGCTTTGTGTCTTTTTAATGCATGCTTTGTGTCTCTCTGATGCTTGTTCTATGGCTCTCTAATGTTTATTTTATATTACATAATTTTCATTTTTCTATTCATAATCTTTCCCTTTCACCTTCGTCCGTTATCTTTCATTCACACCACCACAACCTCCAAACCTTCCTTTCTCCAGCCAGTACCTGATTGCCTACCCAGGAAAGGGTCTCAGTGAACAGCTGGGCAAGGTGCCAGCAAGCGCTACCCTGCAAGAACTGCCCTCTGCCGACAAGGTTTGTTCTTGGAAATGGGGGAAGATTATACATACGCATACATGCGTACCTACGTACATATATGCATGCATACACATGAACAAACACACACACACACACACACACACACACACACACACACACACACACACACACACACACACACATACACAGGGAAGCACCCAGCACAAGTACAAGCCAAGCAAGCTGCAGTTGGCTGCTTCGAATGACGATTGTACGTCCATCTTTTTATTTGTGTTGATGCATCAACATCATCGCTCAACACACACACACACACACACACACACACACACACACACACACACACACACACACACACACACACACACACACTCACAATAACAACCCCACATACAAAATCTCCCATGTACCTCAAATCTTCCCCCCAGACGACGGGGGTTACCCGATGGGTGAGACGGCCACCAAGACCACTCAGAGTGTGGTGACGTTGGAGTCGGTGGTGCCGAAGAGTGAGTTCGTGTCTACCATCACCAGCGAAACACTGGCCCAGCAAGTGAACGCCAAGTCTCCGGATAACTTCACCATCCAGGTTGGCTTGTTGTTAAAATTTGATTGAAATCAATTAGTTGACGTTTCAATGGATTCAATGGGATTAGACTAGTTTAATTTCAGGTGGATTTTGGTGTTTTTATGGTGGTTGAGAACAGTGGTTTCTGGTGGTTTTGAGGTTTATGAGCTGTTGATGATTTTTTGTGGTTGAGAGCAGTTAAAGGCTATTGAGAGAAGTTATAGGTTAGTAGTTGTTGGTGGCGTTGAAACAGCTTCTTACACGCACCTTTTTACACGCGCTTTCTTTCACGCACCTTCTTACACAGGTCCAGAATCCTGAGGTGGCTCCTAAGCCCGAGTTGAAGAACATTTCCGTGCAGAAGCTCTTCATCGACCCTGCCAAGGTGTTCAGGGACCTTGACCAGCATGCCGTGCAGGTGTGTGGTGGTGTGGTGTGGTGTGGTGTTGGATTGTGTGGTGTGATTTTTTGTGGTGGGGTGTGGTGTGGTGTGGTGTGGTGTGGTATGGTGTTATGTGGTGTGATGTGGTGTGGTGTTGTGTGGTGTGGTGTTGTGTTGTGTTGTGTTGTGGGGTGTGGTGTGGTGTTGTGTGGTGTGGTGTGGTGTGATGGGTTATGGTATGGTGTGGTGTGGCGTGTGATATGGTGGTGTTTTATGAGTAGAGCGGAATTATTGTGATGATAATGGGGATGGCAGTGATGGTGGTGTTACAATTAGATGGCTCAAAACAGATTTTTGAAATCACATATACACACACACACACACACACACACACACACACACACACACACACACACACACACACACACACACACACACACACACACACACACACACAAACAGGTGTCGGACACCAACCATGGCACTTTCAAGGACATCTTGTGGCATCTCATCTTCTCCAGGAACATCACCAATGAACTCGATAAGGCCAGGTTCTGGAACATTCCTCACACATTTTTACTTCACTCACGCACACACACACACACACACACACACACACACACAAACAAAAACCCAAACCCACATAAACACAAACCCAAACCCACATAAACAAATAAACCCACCAAAGAAAAAATGCCCACACAAACCACCTCTCATAAACCACCCCCATAGACCACTCCCCATAAACACAACCCCCCATAAACCACCCCCCACACAGGGCCATCTTCTTGTGGTTGTGCTCCAAGGACCTCTCGAAGCTGAAGTTCGACAAATACGACAAGGGCTCTCCAGAGGACATGCTCCTCAAGCTCAACCAGGGCGAAACCACCTACGCAAAGGTGTACGAGACCCTCTGCAGGTGATTCCCAGTGCTACGTCATTGCGTACACCAATGTTATCATCCACGTACGCAGCTCTCCGTAGACAATTCCTTGCGCAACTGTTCCACTACTACTACTATCGTTTTTATACTCTACTATATTATCAATAATTTCAATGCCATGCATAAAAGGTGAGCCTTTGTATTGCTTTATGTATACCAGGCATTATACCTCTTTTTTCATACACCATATCTTCCATAAACCATTATACATCCTACACCATCATATTGTACACCGCTTTACTGTCAGTACATACACCCTGCTACATTATCACGTTGTATGTTGTTGCGAAACGTTGTGCGCGTAAAGCGCCCTTCACAAGCCCTTTTCCGCTTCCTGCCTCACGCACGAGGCATTAACGACGGCCTAGCAACCGCAGATTAAAAAAAATTTGTTCTTATCATTGGAAAAACACTTTATGGGTTTTTCCATAGTATGATAATAATTTTTTTCCATTTGTTTTTTTCCTTATCATCATTTTTATCATTATTTTCATTCTTCTTCTTCTTCTTATTATTATTATTATTATTATTATTATTATTATTAGTATTATTATTATGATCATTTTCATCATCACCCACCTCACCACCACGGCAGCTACGCTGGCCTGCACTGCAAGACACTCACAGGATTCGCCAAGGGAGCCGAGTACAAGCCTGGAATGAAGTTCTCGCCCGGACAAAAGGTTATATCTATTTTTATTGTTATTGGTATTGCTTTTATTGTTATTGCTATTTTTATTATTAGTAGTACTATTTTTTTTTTTTAATTGTTATTTTTATTATTTTTTCATTATTATTATTATCATTGCTATTAATTGTTATTGCATGGTTGATTTCTTTATTTTTTGTTTTTCTTATTCCATTTTAAATTTTCATAATAATTTTTTTTTATTGACTCGTCCTTCGTCACACACAGGGCCAGCACTCGTGGAACGCAGTGTTTGTTAACGGCACGTGGCAGTTGGTGGATTGTCACTGGGCCGCAAGGAGGCTGGTGGGAGATAAGGTGATGAGCTACTGCGCTCCTATTGTCAACACATGCACGCATACATACATACATACATAAATACACACACACACACACACACACACACACACACACACACACACACACACACACACACACACACACACACACACACACACACACACACACACACACACACACACACACACACACACACACACACACACACACACACACACACACACACACACACACACACACAAACACACACAGACATCTGCTGACAACATCCGCTTTGAGTTAGACGAGTACTACTTCATGCCAGCTCCTTCGCAGCTCATCTTCAGGTGCGTACCAGCTCCTAATCACCATCACAACCAATACCATTACAGCCACCACCAGCATCACAGCCACCCCCATCATTAGAGCCACTACCATCACAGCCACAGC
>OX387256.1:7278893-7296393 GCA_947562095.1 Branchellion lobata | reverse complement strand
TGGATTGATGGATGGTGAATGTTTGATGGATGATGAATGGAGGGATGGATGGTGAATGGATTGATGGATGGTGAATGGATTGATAGATGGTGAATGGAAGGATTGATGGATGGTGAATAGATTGATGGGTGGTGAATGGATTAATGGGTGGTGAATGGATAGGGAACAGATGCATTATGAACAGTTTCAAAGTAACAGAGGGTGCTGGGTTAAGTGGATAGCTTGATTTTCTCAGTCACTACTATAAGTAGGATATTAATAGGAAGCAGAGGGATAATAATGATAAGTAACGTAGGGTTTGAAGTATTGATGGCTCACACAGGCCACCTGCAGAAGGGCAGGCCCGACAAGGGGGGCGCTTCTGACTTCGACCACGTCTTCTTTAAGCTTGAAATTCCGAACGCCACTGCGGTGGTCATTGTCGTTGGGGACGACTGGAACCAGCTGGAGAAGAAGGAGGGATCGCTGTGGCAAGGAGAGGTGGGTTTTGAGGCGATCTAATTGCGCTTCTTGAGCAACAATGTATCTCCAAAACAGCACAACACGAGCACTTGCCTTTTCGCCATCAGGTGGACTTGAGCAAGTCTTGGCAGGGAGAGAGGAAGCTGATGGTGTGCGCCAACGTGGACCCCAACGACGACAGCAGCTACGGAACCTACCTCGAGTACTCCATGTAGATGCAAGGGTCAAGGACTTGACGCCACGTTAAAAACTTTTCTACTTTCTCCGCTTGCTAGATCTTCAACGAACATTATAAAAGAATATTAAACACTCATGAACATCAAAGAGCTATTCGACGTTTGTAGAAGCAACAAAAGAAGCTTTAATAACGGAGGTTAACAAACATTTCTCATCGAATCCTTCCGTCGAAGGTGGCGGAACCTTTCGTTACACGTCACTCCACACACACTAGTGTGCACTTTTTGTCCCCCTAACATTATTGCAGCTTGCTTGTACACGTTTGACATAACGGTTGTCGCCGTCGTCGTTGTTATTGCTTCACCTTCAATTGCCACGCCAATAACTTGACATTGTTACTCGCTAGTTTTATCTAATAAAATCAAGGCACCGTGAACAATTGATATCAGTGACGTGCGTATGGTGGACTGGAAGGGGATGATATCGTTGCATGGAATGAAAATGTTGCAAAGTATTTCAAGTTATGCTAGTGTCTCAATTATATCACGGGCATCCTCAATTCATGGTGCAGTTGGTCTCTGAGCTTCCTTCACCCTTGCTGTCTGCTCTTTCATTAGTATGATCCTTCTGTGGTTGTTGTAAGTTGAAGTGTTCAATCTAAGCACACCCAATTAATATCAAATTGGAACATTATTAAATTATAATTGATAAGTGTGATGGACAGTTATCAAAGGTGCACTCACACCGTCTTGCAGCTTCTCTTTTGATTGACATTTGTCCTCATCCTTGTGTTGTAAGACATGCAACATTACTAAAACTTAGTGTGCAACAAGCAACATAACCACAAACATTACAAACCTCAGAGTCCCCCTTCTTGTCACTTATGTTTGACATGTTCAACTTTCGAACCTCATCAACATGCTTGGCCTGAAGTGATTTGAATGGTGGCCATGAAGGGGTTAGACTTTCAAGTTTCAAGGGCTCACATGTTCATACAGACGGTTGAGCATGGCCTTGGTGTGTAACTCCTTCTTCTCCTGCTGTGTCTCCATCTTAACTGTCAACTTCTTCTCCACCTCCTGAATAATAATTTTAAAATACGATGATGACAATAATAATACTACTAAATAATAATAATAATAATAATAATGACTACAATAAAATGAATAAAAATAACAATAGCGAAAAGCTCCAATAAAAGTAACTGAAACGCAAAAACGAAGTAAAATAAAGAAAAGCATCAAAAGCACTCAAAGAAGATCGTCAAAAAGCACACAAAATAGAAACTTTGACAAAGGAGTCATTGAGCTCTTCCGCCCTCTGCCTGATTTCTTGTCTCTTTAACTTTTCCTTGGACCAATTTTCTTGGCGACTTCTTTCCAACAACTGAAAAAAGAATGAGTGGTAGAAGCGCTTTGCATGCGTTCTTAATGCAAGAGCTCACTGTTCTGCGTTCTTTTGCCTCACTGAGTTTATTTTCGATCGATTCTGAAGAAATTTGTCGGGGAGTTGCGGGCGATCTCTTGACCGCAGGCGAATTCTCTTTGTTCGCTTGCTTCAGAATAAACTCGTACGCCACTCCTCCAGTCTTTTCAACCACTGCAAGGTGAATCGATTTGAAGATAAATTAAAAATCAAAATGAGCATTGCTGCAAATTCTGTACAAACGCAACATACAAATAACAACGCGACACAAACCCACACAAAAGAATTTAAAAAAACCGAATCCTTTTAAAAATTTATAGATTACAAAAAAGCTGAAAAAAATCTTGTAAATGACCTGGGCTATCCATATCAGCAAAATGTTCAAGACACGGTAGAAATTCAAAATTTTGAATTGGCCACCAATGAGCACAACTTTTAAAGCATGCACGAAAACAAGATTAACAAAAGCTTGATTAAAGCGGGAAAGATAAGAGAAGTAGCGAACAATTTTTAAGCTTTGTAATTGAAGAAAATTAAACTTTGCAAAATTTAGTTCTATCATAATTATTTTTTGTTTTGTCAAGCCCTGTTACCAAGCACCTGTATGAAACTACAGCAAACAAACAAAATCAAAAATCTTTTTTTAAATGTGATAAAACAACCAAAATGGCAACACACTTAAAAACTGCTCCAAAGTTCAGCACCAATGACTGGTATGGCAACAATTTAAACGTAACAAATGCTGCCGAAAAAGACAGGCTACAGGCTACAGATATCAGCAATGAAGCCAGGTAGAGAGTTATTGACATACAATAGTCTAAACAACGTAAGAGTGGTCTTGAAGCTTTGAAAAGCTAACACCACTTTAATAGAATTATGTTTTATATGCTGATTCTAATAAAATATATTCAGATACCTGCGAAATGAGACACAAAACAGAACAAAATGGGATCAAGCTGATAACAATACCAGACTTTCAAACCGAGTAGAAGATGTTAGAAGGTGGCTTGAATGAAGTTCATAATAGCTGAAAAAATACGATTTATAATTCACTTTAGGTAAATACTTTCAAAAACCATTCTTCAATGAATGGTAAGCTTTTTGAGATATTTCAATGAGTAACTAAAACGCTCTTAGATGGCGAGATATTCTGAAGAAAACACAAGAGTATGTGGAAAGGGAAATAAAAGAACTGGCTCAGTCAAAGGAGCACCTTGAAGAAGTACAAGAGGCATTGAATCTGCCATTGGAAGTGAACACGGAAAATCTGGTGCTGAGAGATGGCAGGAGGGGGGGAGACCTGGTGAACGATGATGTTGAAGATCTTATCCTTAAAGTGAAAAAAAATTCCCGCTAAGTTTTTTTTTATAGTCTTTATCCTTAGTTTTTTTGTCATGCTTTGTATTATTTCAACCGTCTGAATGGATTTGATTGAATGGAAACTATTTAAAAAGCCTGAATTACTTTTGATTCCGACTTAAGATTAGTTTCGGTATCAAAAGTGAAGCAACAAACAGGAAAAAGAACTGCTTGAAGAAAGCAGACGTCAGTTGCAGACACAGGTAGATGCCAGCAATGAGGTAATGTGTCAGTTGCAAGAAGCCAGACAAGCTCTCATTGCCAACATACAGGCAAGTTTTTGATACCTAGACTCTTTCTCAAACATTTTATGTTGAATTTCATTTATTTTTATATCGCTAAATTCTTTTGAGTCATTCGAAAAAAATTTCTTTAAAAACTAAACGCCACAGGATAAAAACGTGGCCATTGACATTGACATCGATCAGTACAACCTGACCGAAGACTCTGCCTACATCAGCTACAAGCCTGACCCCACCAGGATCCCCAAAGGGTGTTTGAGTGCAACTGACACTAACCATAACTTAATCCTAAACCTACCTTCAATCCTAACTCTACCTTTCATCCTAACCCTAACATTTATCCTAGCCTTAACCCCAAACCTAGCCTTTACCTTAAACCTAACCCTAGTCGCTAACCTAATCCTAGGCTCAGTTCTAACCATATCTTTAACCTTCAATAGCTTTTCTTCTTTTCCCTACTGTTTGCCCAATCACCCACTTTTGGTTGTTTCACCCACAGAAGCGTGAGCTTGCGCGAGTGGGAGGAGCGTAGCAAGAGTGACAAACTTCATGCCGATGACGTCATGAACAAGTCGAACCAGCAGCGAGAAGTGAACAGCCACGTCGCCAACACCGTCAAGAACAGCGTGAACACGCAAGCTGATGCAGTAGATTTTGGCTTGCGTAAGAGAAGCAATGAGTTGCAGGCAGCTTTGGACGAGCTAGAGTGGCAGAAGAAACAGACGCAAGAAGAAATGGCTGCTTTAGAGGAGGAGATAAGACGACAGGAACACGCCATCAAAATGAACATCAACCCCTCTAAGCTGGCACAGACCAGGCTGGAGAACCGCACAGAAAGACCCAACCATGAACTGTGTCTCGATGCTCCGTACTACGGCCTGTCTGATGAGGTGTGGTGCTGGTGGTTGTGGTGGTTGAATGGTTGTACTGTTGAAGATTGTAGTGGTGGTGATTGTAGTGGTGGTGATTGTAATGGTGATGATTTTGAGGTAGTGGTGGTGGTGTTCATGGTCGTTAATAGTAAGTTTAAATGGGTGATATGGCAAGAGAGTGAATGACTGCTGTGAGATTGGAGTGAATGGCGGGTGACGCCACGATGCCAGGTGAGGCAGTTGGAGGTGACAAAGAAGGCGCTACAAGACAAGCTGTATCGTCTGCAGTGAGTGCGCATGCGTTGTTAATGCAGCTGCATTGAAAAAACCTCATTACTTCTAATAGTACTACTAATAAATAAAATTACGCAAAAACTACTATCTCTTCTTTGAAGCTACAAGCTCTACTATCAAATTAACCAAAATACTTCTTGTACACTCCACTACTACCCTTACTCCACTCCTACCAGGCACTCATGGAATTTACTGGAACAGAAGGTAGAGTGGATGAACAGGGAGATCAAGACGAAGGCGGCTGCTCTGAAGATCGAACAGCAGTGCATGCAAGTGAGGCAGAAGCTAGGACAAGGCCTAAAGGTGCCTGGGAGGAGAGGAGGAGCAAGAGACACGGGAATGGCTGGCAGGGGAGTGGCTGACAGGGGAGGGGTGTATAGGAGCGATGCTGGGGGCTTTGATGCCAGTTACAAGGGAGCTGGAATTGGTATTTTTTGAAGATGTCCCACAGACTTCATCCTTATTACGAAAATACTGGATGTTTATTGAATATTATAAAAATTTAATAATTATAATTGTAATAACATAAATAAATATGATTATTAGTATAATTATTATTATAAACATTTCAGTCGATAAGTTTCACTTTTCGTTTGTGTTTCAAATTTTAAAATTTTAAAATCGTGAATCATTTTTTAGAAATATATTTCAAAACCATGTTACAATTAAATTCACTGAGATTGTCGACGCCAACGAAAAAGTTAAAGAATGTCTTGTCACAGATGTTTTGCTTAGTCGCGAGATGGTTGTTGCGTGAATCGACTGGAAGTTGAACAAAACGAAGGCTTTGTAGTTAAATAAAACAGCACCACCAACTTTTTAATGCACAAAACTTTTACCCAACGCTCTACCCATCACTCCACCCATCACTCCACCCATCACTCCACCCATCACTCCACCCATCACTCTACCCATCACTCCACCCATCACTCCACCCATCACTCCACCCAACACTCCACCAGAACCCCAACTGCACTTGTAAAACACTCCACAAACCACCACAAGCTCAAACGGACTGACATATCACACTGTAAACTTACTGAAACTTCTCAATCGACTTCTTCGATCTTAGGTCCACTTTTACTCGGCTTTCCTCCTCTGCCTCCCTGGTGCATGCTGTTCATAAGAGGCATACATTTCTTCTCTATCTCCTTCAACTTTCGCTCATAATCGTTCTTCGACGCGTTCTGAAAGCGGTTGTGTGAGAAAATTGTTCGATTATTTTTTTATTTTATAATTTTCAAGTCTACTATAACAAGTCTAAAAGAATAAGTGTGAAATAAAACTTTGATTATTGTGTTAACAAACAACGAGAATGACAACATTTGGAACGATTCAACTATGAAAAGTTAACGACAACAACAAGTCACCAACAACAATCCACCAACAACAACAATTCAACGACAACAACAATTCAACGACAACAACTACCTATGAAAACTACCAAAACAACTCCTAACCTGATTGCTCTCCATCCAGTGGATCACATCGGTGCATTTCTTGAGTGCATCTTCCTTTGCAGAGGGGTCAACGGAGCCATTGTCATTCTCCAGGGCATCCTTCACTGCATACACGTAGCCCTCCAGACCATTCTTTGCGGCTATTCTGCTCTGTTGCGCCTCGTCTTCTTCACGGTACTTCTCCGCTTCCAGCACCATCTGCTCAATCTGCTCCTTCTTCAGACGACCCTTGTCGTTGCTAATGGTGATCTTGTTCTCACGTCCTGTAGTCTTGTCGACCGCTGAAACATGCATGATACCGTTGGCGTCCAGGTCAAAGTTCACCTCGATCTGAGGGATGCCTCGGCGTGCGGGAGGAATGCCTGTTAGTTCAAACTTGCCTAGTAGGTTGTTGTCGCGTGTCATGGCCCTTTCTCCCTCATACACCTGGATCAACACACCAGGCTGATTGTCGGAGTAAGTGGAAAAAATCTGCGTCTGCTTGGTGGGGATGGTGGTGTTGCGTTTCACCAGAGCAGACATCACTCCACCGGCCGTTTCGATGCCTAGCGTCAGAGGGGTCACGTCGAGGAGCAACAGGTCCTGCACGTTGCTCGACTGGTCTCCCGTCAACACAGCTGCCTGCACCGCTGAAGTGGTCGAATCAGTGGTGGTTAATTGTTAAAGAAAATGGAAAATTTAATCAAATAAAAACTTAATACTTGTTTTTTTAGTAATAACTTATTTGGTATATTATAATTGGGATAAAAATTGTTATTAATATTATCAATAGGATTTTGGCCTCGAACTTGTCCGGGGTTAAAGTCACTATATCCTCCTCCAATATCACTTCTATTACTTCTCAACTTTGTTTCCGTAAAGCTCTTAAAGCTTTGTTGTTCAAACAATTCGTAGCAGAGCGCTCTTGATGAGTGTAGATCAGCGCTATACAAATTCTTTGATTAGATTAGATTAGATCATAAGGTTATTCGTATTTGTTTTGCATTCTATTAGTAATTACTAGATTATTAGTATTAGATATTAGTATTCTTGTTATTATAAGATATTAGTATTCTTGTTATTATTAGATATTAGTATTAACAAGGTTTTCAATAAAGAAACACCCTTCACCAGCTCCGTAAGCAACCGCTTCATCGGGGTTGATGGATTTGTTGAGTTCCTTGCCGTTAAAATAGTCCTGCAGCAGCTTCTGGATCTTGGGAATTCTGGTAGAACCTCCTACCAGCACCACCTCTTCGATCCTGTTCTTGCTCAGCTTGGCATCCTTGAGGGCACTTTCGACCGGATCCAAGGTTTTGCGAAATAGATCTGAGTTTAGTTCTTCGAACCTGGCGCGTGTGATGCTGGTGTAAAAGTCAATGCCGTCGTAAAGAGAGTCGATCTCTATGGAGGACTGCGTAGAGCCTGAGAGACTGCGCTTGGCCCGTTCACACGCTGTTCTCAAGCGCCTGAGGGCTCGCTTATTGTCCATGATGTTCTTGCCGCTTTTACGTTTGAACTCCGACACAAAGTGGTCGACCATGCGGGTGTCAAAGTCTTCACCGCCCAAGTGGGTGTCTCCCGAAGTTGACTTCACCTCGAAGACCCCCCCGTCGATGGTTAGAATGGACACGTCGAAGGTACCCCCTCCAAGGTCGAAGATCAAAACGCTCATCTCGTCTCGGAACTTTTTGTCGAGTCCATAGGCGATGGCGGCTGCTGTGGGTTCGTTGATGATCCTTAGAACGTCAAGGCCCGCAATGGTGCCTGCGTCCTTGGTGGCTTGTCGTTGCGCGTCGTTGAAGTAGGCTGGTACTGTGATCACCGCTTCTGATAGTTTCTAGTAGGTTGTTTCTATGAGTAGAATAAAAAAATAAACACGGTATATTATTGTTATTTGTTTAGTTTAAGTTTCAAGCATAAATATTTCGACAAACCCCTCCGATAAAGGATTCTGCCACTTCCCTCATTTTGAGAAGTATCATGGACGAGATCTCTTCAGGAAAGAACGTTTTTCTCTCCCCCTTGAACATAACTTGGATCTTGGGCTTGTCGCCATCTTTGATGACCTTGAAGGGCCACTGTTTCATATCTTGTTGCAAAGCTTCATCGTTGTACTTCCTACCGATTAGCCGCTTTGCATCATACACTGAATTGCTTGGGTTCATGGCTACTTGGTTTTTGGCGGCTTCTCCAATCAGACGTTCAGTTTCCGTGAATGCCACGTAACTTGGAGTTGTTCTGTTACCTTGGTCATTGGCAATGATTTCCACCTTGCCGTCCATAAAGACACCCACGCATGAGTACGTGGTGCCCAGGTCAATGCCCACCGCTTTAGCTTTTCGTCGTGGCATGTTTTCTCACTTTTTTGTTACTTATTTTTGCATCATAATAATGACGTTGATATCAAGTTGATTCGAAATTTTTAGAATAAAAAGCGCTCAATATTATATATTGTGTTTTAAAAACCACTATTGGTAACTGATTTTACTTTTAATGATAGTTCAAAAAAGCGAAAGTAGCAGAATATTAATTCAAGTTTTTTAAATCGGGAAAATGAGTATATTTTATCTGATATTGTTAACTGTTTTTATTATAGAAACCAAATGTCAGAAAGCTGTAGTATTTTGGCACGGAATGGGTTAGTTGAAAATACATAGTTTCAAATATTACATTTTACTTCAATACCATGACTTTTGAAACGGAAATATATGAAATAATAGCAGTGCAATTCAAATAATAAAGAATTTTCAGGGGACTTTGCTCAAAATCCAGCTCTAATGGAGTTTAAGGAAGCTATCGAAACTGCTTATCCTGGAGTTTATGTCAAATCCATTCAGATAGGGAGCAATTCGATTGAGGTATTTTTATTCTATTTCGAATTTATTGTATTTATTTTATTTGAGTTTAATGAGTCAACTCCAATAATATGATGAAAATGTTTCAAACCAAGCAACTTTTCTGTTCATCACTTATTTTGGTATAATCATGAATGTTTGAACATTGCAGGATATAGAGCATGGTTACTTGATGAACGTGAACAAACAAATCGACATGGTAGGTGAACATTTCAATGTTAAAATAAAAAAAATTTTGTAGTTTAAAAATGAGAGTACAACACTCAAGGTGTGTAAAGAGTTGACAGCTGACAAAAAGCTCAAAAATGGCTTCCATGCAGTTGGATTTTCTCAGGGAGGGCAGTTTTTGTAAGTAAAATATTTTTATTCCAATCAAAGTTGCGCTTCAGTCATTTCAAAATTCAAAACTTGCAATTTACAATGACCTTCCCATTGTGCAGAAGAGGCCTTGTACAAAGGTGTTCTGCTCTCACAGTCTTTAACCTCATCTCTATAGGAGGACAGCATCAAGGTTTTGTTAATAATAAAAAATAATTAATTAGAGTAAAAAAAAAAAATAAAATAAAAAAAGTTAATTTTTATTTGAAGGAGTTTATGGTTTCCCGAAATGTCCTGCATCCTTGAAAGTGTGTGAATATGCCAGAGAAATGGTGGCCAAGGGAGCCTATGAAAGGTTGTCCTGTCTGTGCTTTACAAAAAAACCTAGCTTCTACACTCCTAATGTTGTATTATAGCATAGAGATAATAACGCCCATGACCATTGTACATCATTTCCAACACAACTCAATTTTGATTCTTTGCAGTTTTGTACAGAATCAGTGAGTGAACTTTTTTTTCTTTAAACATTGGCATTAGCCTTATTATTTTTATTAGTAGTATTATACCAGGAGTATTAGTAGTAGCAGCAGCACTAGTAGTCTTAACTGTACTCCTAGAAGTAGTATTAGCAGTATTATTAATAGTAGAATTTACAGTATTATAATTATTAGTATCAGCTATATTATTAGTAGTAGTCCTAGCAGTGTTATAATTATTAGTATTAGCTATATTATTAGTAGTAGTATTAGCTATATTATTAGTAGTAGCATCAGCAGTATTATTAGTAGTATCAGCAGTAGGCGTAGTACTAGCATACAGACTCTCCATGCGTTGCCTGACACGACAGCATAGTACAGGCCGAGTACTGGCACGACCCGCTGAAGGAACAGCAGTACAAACAACGCAGTGTATTCTTGGCTGACATCAACCAGGAAAATGTACGTCGGCGATGATGATCACGATGATGATCATAGGGTCTTTCATTGGCGACTCAGCGCTCCAAAAATCGGATTATTGTTTTTATGACGATAATACTTATGTTTTTTGTTATAATAAAAATAAAAATAAAAATTTTTATTAATATTATCACCCTTATTATGATTACTATTATTATCATTATCATTATCATTATTATTATTATTATTATTATTATTATTATTATTATTATTATTATTATTATTATTATTATTTTTATCATTATTATTATTATTATGACAATATATTACTACCGTTATAATAATGCCAATAATGCGCATGACGTTCTTGCAGTCAGTGAACGAGACTTATAAGCGGAATCTGTTGAGACTTCACCACCTAGTGTTGGTGCTGTTCGAACAGGAAACCATCGTGACACCCAAGCAGTCTGAGGTGGGTGTGAGGGGTGGATGTGAGGGGTGGGTGTGAGGGGTGGGTGTGAGTGGTGGGTGTGAGGGGTGGGTGTGATGGCTGGATGAGAAATAACCCACTGCACCCATGGTTTTGCCACAGTGGTTCGGCTTCTATAGGGCGGGACAAGACAAAGATTTGGTCACTATGGAAGAGACTGAACTTTATCAACAGGTATTTGCTTCTGAGGCATTGTCTCATTCACCATGAATCCCTCATTCACCACGAATCCCTCATTCACCTTGAATCCCTCATTCACCACGAATCCTCAATTAACCACGAATCCTAATTCACCACAAATCCTTCATTCACCATGAATTCCTCATTCACCACAAATCCTTCATTCACCATGAATTCCTCATTCACCATGAATCCCTCATTCACCATGAATCCTCAATTCACCATGAATCCCTCATTCACCATGAATCTCCCATCCAATAGTTATTTTTATTAACTTTTCATGCTTTTTTAATACGTCTACTCTCCCATCACTCTTCCTTCTTTTTTTTACCTTCTTTCTCCCTCATCATCTATCTCCTTTTTCTCATCACCCTTTTTCCGCCCTAGGACAAGTTAGGCTTGAAGGAGCTGAAGGAACAGGGCAGACTCCATTTTCTAGCGCTTAACTCAGATCATTTGTCTTTCACCTTCAAGTGGTTTAAGGAGGTTATCATCAAGGAATGGCTCCAGTGATGTGTTGTTTAAGACACCTTCAAAATTATTAAGAATTTTATAAAGAATTTTAGTGATTTATAAAAAATGTTATTTGTATAATATATTATACAAATAACTCCTGCTTTTTAACTCTAACTGTTGCTTATAAGCTCACATACAATTTTGCATGTGAAAGAACCCAAGATATTTGTTAATCTCTTACTTATACGGTGTTTCTTGCATGGTTTTTGATATGAATGGAAACAGAATCATGTATTAAAGAAGAATCTGACTTAATTTATTTGTTGATTTTGTTCACTTCTATAATAAATGTACGCTTAGTTGATTTTAGCTACAAGGTTAGGTAACAGAATGAACTAATGAGAATGAATGTAGAATCGATCATTATCTCTCGAGAACTATTTTTATTTTATTTCATTTTCATGTCCCCGAATCGTTAACGTTAGCGTGTGACTGTGGAAGTGGCGTAACCAAGGCAACCTGCAAACAAAGGAATGTGCAATCAATGGCACTTATCTATGTGGCGTTTGAAAATACCAAAATCATTGTTGCAAGCCATTTGAAACGTTGCGTTGTCATATATTTTGTTGGATGAGAGGAGTTTACAGAAGGTTTAGCGTCGCATCGTTTGAAGTGGTTCGTTGGTACAGTTGAAAATGACTGTGGAAAGGTTGGCTTTTTTATTTTAATATTTCTTAAAAATTAACTAATTCAAATAACTGATAATTTAAATAAATAACTCACACCACTGTTCCAAGATTTTGTTTCAATAAATAGAATAAATTTGTTTGCCGAAAATGTCTTATCTACTCTAATCAAAGCATTTGTAAACGTCTTTTAGCATTTTGTTCAAAGACGCTTCCAGAATGTCCCAAAATTTTTATTTCAATAACGCTGATAATGATTTCCGCTGTCACTTTCCCTTTCAACAGTGTCAAGGTGGCTGTGAGGGTGAGACCCTTCAATCAGAGGTTGCTCTGTTGGTTTTAGTCACTTTTTGATTCCTTGCAACAGACAATTGACAGTTTTTATGACATTCAGCTTTTGTAAATTCAATTTTTTTGATTGTTCACTATGTTCTGTGCCATTTCCAGCGTTCGTCTGGATTTTCTTCATAAAGACTAAAAAAAATGATAAGCGGTTTTTCACAGACGCATTGGTTAAATAAGATTGGATTGGATTTCCAGCCGAAATACTTTTTGAAATTTAAATTCACCAAACGCAGAGAAATAGACCGAGGAGCCAAGTGTATCATAGACATGAGTGGACAGATGACAACCATCACAAACATCGAAAGCAAGAGTTAGCATTTTATTGGAAAACCAACTTCAATGAATAAAAACTTTAAACTAAAATCTTAAAGATCCAAATGTTGATCTTTTAATTTAATTTCTTGCAGAAGATCCTCCGAAAAAGGTTTCCAGATTTCCTTCTTCACTTCCAATTGAAATTAACAGCGCTAATGCTGAAACACCCACATGATTAACTTTTTTAAACTTTTTCGAACAGTATATATTCAGCGCTGTAAAAATTTTATGATTAGATACATTAGATTAGAAAAGATTGTGTTAAGTAAGATTAGATAAGCTTAGGTTATATAATTAGCGCTATATAAATGATTATATTAGATTAGATAAGATTAAATGTGAGAAGTTTATACGCCATGCCTAAAAGTTAACTAAGGTGAAGTTACACATCGTACAGAGAGCTTGAAGCTATAGGCACCACCCGTCATAAGCCCCACCTACCACAAACACCACCTACCACAAACACCACCTACCACAAACACCACCTACCACAAACACCACCTACCACAAACACCACCTACCACAAACACCACCTACCACAAACACCACCTGCCACAAACACCACCACCCACCACAGTTCACGTTCGACTACTCGTACTGGTCGCACGACGGATACACGACAGACGAAGACGGAGTTTTGAGTGCCGACGACCACAAGTACGCCTCCCAGCAGAAGGTGTACGACGAGCTGGGCAGGGGAGTGCTCAAGAACGCATTCGAAGGTTGGCGCTCTTTGAGACTTCAAGGAGTCTTTGAGGAGTCTTTGAGGAGTCTTCAATGATCTTTCCAACAGCCTTCGAAGATTTTTCCAGCAGCCTTCGAAGGGTTTTCCAACAGCCTTCAATGATTTTTCCAGCAGCCTTCGAAGAGTTACAATAGATGGGAATCTAATCTTATCTAATCTTATCTAATCTTGTCTAATCAAATCATTTATATGGCGCTGATTTCACACTGTTCAAGAAGCTTTGAGAAGTCTGCGATCAGTCCTCGATGAGCTATAATGTGAAGGAGGTTTCAAAGAGTTGAATATATAAGAGTCTTGGAATAGTTCTAACATTAGGAGTTTTTAGGGGTTAAAATATAATGAAGGTAACAACTGGTTATCGAAAGTCTTGAAGCTTTATAGCTGATACTAGTTGCATGGGAGTTAAGTTGATAGGAGTGTTGGTAGGGATGCTTTGAATTGCTTCGTAACCTTTTGATGGCGTTTTAGTGGGTTTTAAGCGCTGGGGAATATTTCAGGTCATGAATATGAGGAAGGATGAATGAAGTAGAAAACGAAGAAAAAGGAAAGAGGAAAGAAAAAAGGGGTTAATAGGATGGAAGGGAAAACAAGAAGAAACAAATAACACAGAGATGTTGTTCTTAACTTTGGAAATTTGCCTCAAAAAAAAGAGGAATTGTAAAAGAGGAGAAAGAGAAAGAGGAAAAGAAAGAGGAAAAGGAAGAGGAAAAGGAAGAGGAAAAAAAAGCGCTTTGTAGCAAAGTTCTAAAAAGCGTTTTACAAATTCTTTGATTAGATAAAAGAGAATGGAGAAGGAGAGGAAAAAGAAGAGGAAGGGTTGGATAATTGAGATCCTTCAACACTTCCTTTTCCCACAGGATACAACTGTTCCTTGTTCGCTTACGGACAGACCGGTTCTGGAAAGTCATACTCGCTGATCGGATATGGAAAGAACAGGTTGAGTGTTTGAAAAGACATTCGATTATTACAATACAATACAATACAATACAATACAATACAATACAATACAATACAATAAAATACAATACAATACAATACAATACAATACAATACAATACAAAACAATACAATACAATACAATACAATACAATACAATAAAATACAAAACAATAGAATACAATACAATACAAGAAAATACAATACAATACAAAACAATATAATACAATACATTATTATAGTGGCATTAATCCTTTAGAGTTTCAAGGCCACATTGAATATTGAACAAGTTATATGAAAATTAAATTTAAAAATTCAATAGGTAAGCCAAGATTAAATAAAAAAATACAAAATTAATTCCAAATTAACTTCAAAAAAAGAATAAAAATTCAGGATTTAGTTTAACACTAACAACTTTGAATGCAATTGCAGAGGCATTGTTCCTATCACGTGTGATGAGCTCTTCAAGGCCATTGCTGACAACAAGGACCCCAGCAAGGTGTGAAAAGCATTAGAAATATATTTTCTTGTATTTTGGTGTGGTTGATTGTATTGTATTTTAATGTAGTGTTTAGTTTATTTTCACCGTTTTGTTGTATTTTTGTATTATATTTCACTGTACTGTATGTATTGTATTGTACTTTATAATTGTGTTTTGTACTTTACTGTGTTGTATCTTACTGCGTTGTATCGTACTGCCTTGTATCGTACTGCGTTGTATTTTCTCACGTTGTATTGTACTGTATTTTTTCACGTTGTATTTTACTGTATTTTTTCACGTTGTATTGTACTGTATTTTTTCACGTTGTATTGTACTGTATTTTCTCACGTTGTACTGCATTGCAGTACAGTGTTTGCTGGTGTTACGTTGAAACCCCCCACAGAGACATGAAGTGACCTTCTCGATGCTGGAAATCTACAACGAACAAGTCAGGGACCTGCTTGGCAAGGTGATGGTGGTTGGAGAAAAATATTAATAACACTAGAAATGGAAAAATATTTCTGAAATATTATCAACAAAAGTAACGATAACGAGAAGAAAAAAAAAACTGAAAATGAAGAATAAAAAAACTGACAAAGAAAAAATACAATAGAAAAATAAAATAACCAAAAAATAAAAATGAAATAAAAAGAAAAATTATATAAAAACTAAGTTAGAGGAAGAAAACCATAACGCAGGTGGAGGAGAGAGGTAAAGGAGGTCTGCAGGTGAGACAGCACCCGCAGAAGGGGTCCTTCTACGTGCAGGTGTGTGTGGGAACTTTCCTGTGTTAGTGGTTGAAAAATACCAAAAAAAAAATTAATAATTAAAAAATTGTTGAAAAATACAAAATTAAAAGTAAACATTGAATAAATTGTTGGTAAATGTTAGAAAAAAAAAGAACTTTGTTTAGAAAATTGAAGTTTGTTTGGGAAATGAAGTAAATGAGCTTATGGCACTCACGACAGGGTCTCAAGCACGTTCCCGTGGGAAGTTATGACGAAATCGACAAACGCATGCAGCAGGGTTGTTGAGATGGTGGAAGAATGAAGGAATGGAAGTTGAATAAATTGAATAAAAATTTAAATATGAAAAAAGAAAAAAATCAAGAATAATTAATTTGAAGTAAATATAATTAGTTAACGGAGTGTAAATAATTGATCGAAAATATTGAAAAAAACATGGAAAAATTATTGTATAACTGGAATCAAACAATTTTGTTGTACCACCACCACCATTACCACCATTACCACTACCATCAAGACTAATACTACCACCATCGCCACCACCACCACCACCACCACCACCACCACCACCACCACCACCACCACCACCACCACCACCACCACCACCACCACCACCACAACCACCATCACCACCACCACCACCACCACCACCACCACCACCACCACCACCACCAACACCACCACTACCACAGGCACAGCCCACCGCACAGTCGCGTCCACCAACATGAACGCCACCAGCAGCAGAGCTCACACCCTGGTCACCATCACCTTTGACCAGTACACAGGTGGTGGCTGGTGGAATTAAGGTCACATGTGCGCACACAAGTAAACACAAAAACGCGAAAGCATGCATACAAACGTACACACACACACACACACACACACACACACACACACACACACACACACACACACACACACACACACACAGGGCAAGGCAAGAGCGAAAGCAAGAAGAGTAGTGTTATTTACCTGGTAGACTTGGCAGGTGAGTGGCCTTAAGGAGAAAAAAACAAAAGAACAGAGAAAACCATGCAACTGATAATGAAAATAGTACTAAATTTAATTTTTAAAACGCCAAAGAAAGCAGCTGAGATGGTATATGAATTATAAAACCCACAAATAAAGAACACACACACACACACACACACACACACACACACACACACACACACACACACACACACACACACACACACACACACACACACACACACACACACACACACACACACACACACACACACACACACACACACACACACACACACACACACACACACACACACACACACACACACACACACACACACACACACACACACCCACACACACCCACACACACACACACACACACACACACACACACACACACACACGTGGCACAGCTGAGCACCAACCACTGCAGGTTCCGAGAGGGCAGACAGCACAGGAGCCACTGGAGACCGCCTTAAAGAGGGGGCTAACATCAATAAGTCTCTATCAGCCCTCGGAAACGTCATATCGGTGGGTGGGGGGTGTGGGAATGGTGGGAGCCGGGGGAATGGTGGGAGCCGGGGGAATGGTGGGAGGTGGGGGAATGGTGGGAGGTGGGGGAATGATGGGAGGTGGAGGAATGGTGGGAGGTGGTGGACTGGATGAATGATAAGGGGAAAAATTATGGAAGAGGTAGATGGAAGAGTAGATAATTGAATTCTAAACCATTATAATTAATTATTAATTATATAATTAAACAATTGTTGGAATGAGTAGAGGGATAGTGGAATGGACTAAGGTTG
>OX387256.1:7268893-7273893 GCA_947562095.1 Branchellion lobata | reverse complement strand
GAATACAAAAATATAAAAAATAAATAAAAAAAAGAACTTGAATAATAAAAAATAAAAAAAATAAAAAAAACGCTTTCCAGGACATGTACCAGTCGATGTTGGACGGGGAGCTGGAGGTGGGGAAGATGGCAAAGGAGGAAGACCCCTTCTGGGACTCTGTGGAGGACGCCCTTGCTGGCACCTCCAACATCTTCCTCCAGGCCCTCTCGTACCGCCTCGATTTCCAAGACAAGCTGCCCATCAGAAGCTTCAAGGGTGCGTGGTTGGTGGACGGGCGTTGAGCTTGGTGAGTGTGTGCGTTGATGGGTGTTGTTTGATTGTGGGTTTGGTGTTGAGTGGGTGTTTATGAGGGTTTGGTGTTGAGTGGGTGTTTATAAGGGTTTGGTGTTGAGTGGGTGTTTATGAGGGTTTGGTGTTGAGTGGGTGTTTATAAGGGTTTGGTG
Source organism: Branchellion lobata (assembly GCA_947562095.1). Taxonomy (NCBI): domain Eukaryota; kingdom Metazoa; phylum Annelida; class Clitellata; order Hirudinida; family Piscicolidae; genus Branchellion; species Branchellion lobata. Next base: position 7,273,450 of record OX387256.1, on the reverse strand, counting down.
TTGAGTGGGTGTTTATAAGGGTTTGGTGTTGAGTGGGTGTTTATGAGGGTTTGGTGTTGAGTGGGTGTTTATGAGGGTTTGGTGTTGAGTGGGTGTTTATGAGGGTTTGGTGTTGAGTGGGTGTTTATAAGGGTTTGGTGTTGAGTGGGTGTTTATGAGGGTTTGGTGTTGAGTGGGTGTTTATGAGGGTTTGGTGTTGAGTGGGTGTTTATGAGGGTTTGGTGTTGAGTGGGTGTTTATAAGGGTTTGGTGTTGAGTGGGTGTTTATAAGGGTTTGGTGTTGAGTGGGTGTTTATGAGGGTTTGGTGTTGAGTGGGTGTTTATAAGGGTTTGGTGTTGAGTGGGTGTTTATGAGGGTTTGGTGTTGAGTGGGTGTTTATAGGAGTTTGGTAGATAAGTAGGTGTTGAATGGGTGGTTTTGTGTAAAATCTGGTGTTTTAATAAAGGTGATGAGTGGATGGTTGTGGGTACAAGTGGGTACTGGTACGCAAATGTTGTGTATAAGGGTGAAAGTTCAAACGTAAAAATTGGTTTTCAAACCTTTGGGGTTAATACCCTTAAGTGATTGAAGTTTCAAAGCAGTGTACAAACTCAAACATCACCAACACAGGCGAGGAGGAGGGATGGATGACGGTCCACTTGCAGCCGTGTAGCGCATCAGGCAAAAACCTGGGAGAAGATGACTATGTCCCTGAACCCAGCAGTCTGCTTGGGAAGGCCTTCCACTTCAAAGTGAACAAACAACAGAACAAACAACACACAAAACGCACACAAAAAACACATCAGACAAACAAAACACGCACAACACGCACAACAAACACACACACACACAACACGCAGGTGATAATACGAGAGATGGAGTTGACAAGCAGTCGTTTCAGGCACGGAGCGTACGTCAAGTACAACGTGAAGGGGGAGCAGGAGGTGGTGACGGGAGTGGTAGAGGGGGGTCTGAAGCTCTCCTTCCACCATTCCAACATCATCTCCTTCCCCTCCATCACCAACCACCACATCACCTTCTTCGAAAACGCCTCCATCACCTTCTTCGTGTATGCGGTCCAAAAAGAACTTCCTCCTGACTCGAAGCTGGCCATGCTGACTACTAAGGTTTTCTTGATACTACATTGTGTAGTGAAGAGATCATTTCATCAGAAATACTGATATTGTTATCACTATTGTTATAATTCTCGCTACTACTTTAATCTTTATAAGATCAAATCTAGAAATACGCTGGAAATGTTTCAAAAACACGGCGAACAATCGAACTAAAAGAGAAAAAATTGAAATAGACGAAAACAGAATGTTATCAGTCACTAAAGTCAGCATTGAACTTACAACAAACGGCAAAAAAAACTAATAGTACTAATAATAGTAATAAATTGTTGCTACTACTAATACTATTAATAGTAATACTAATGATGATACCAAACCAATACTAATGCTAAGCCCTAACAATGATAATGTCACCGAATATAATACTGATAATAAATTCAATTTATTATCAAAATCAAGAAACACTACTTTTGAGCGTTTTCAAGGTTCATTCCAACCACTGTTACGTTACTAGTCTTCTTTAACGTAACTGTTGCCCTAATTCATAGTCTTCCATAATGTAACTATTACGTTTTTAGTCTTCCATAATGTAACTATTACGTTTTTAGTCTTCCATAATGTAACTATTACGTTTTCAGTCTTCCATAATGTAACTATTACGTTTTTAGTCTTCCATAATGTAACTATTACGTTTTTAGTCTTCCATAATGTAACTATTACGTTTTTAGTCTTCCATAATGTAACTATTACGTTTTTAGTCTTCCATTATATAACCCTTACGTTTTTCCAGTTTCCTTCAACTTAACTATCACAAGATTTTATGGTCTCTTTCCACGTTACATTAACGTTCCGTCCAATCAAGGTAAGCACTACGCAACCACAGGACCTACGCCAACTGGAGAACAAAGAAGACATGGCGGAGAGGAAGAGGAACGAGAGGAGGAAGTCAATGTTTGTGGCCGATGTGGCACCTGCCAGTCAGTTGAAAGGCGAACTGATGCTGCTTCAGAGGAAGTGTGAAAGGTCCAGTGGTGGTGGTGGTGGGAATGATGGTGGTGATAATGATGGTGGTGATGATGATGAGAGAGATGATGATGATGATGATGATGATGGAGATGATGATGATGATGATGATGATGATGATGATGATGATGATGATGATGATGATGATGATGATGATGATGATGATGATGATGATGATGATGATGATGATGATGATGATGATGATGATGATGATGATGATGATGATGATGATGATGATGATGATGATGATGATGATGATGATGATGATGATGATGATGATGATGATGATGATGATGATGATGATGATGATGGAGATGATGATGGTTGTATGATGATTGTGGTGATGATGATGATGGAGATGATGATGGTCGTACGATGATTGTGGTGATGATGATGGTGGTGATGATGATGAGAGAGATGATGATGATGATGATGATGATGATGATGATGATGATGATGATGGAGATGATGATGATGATGATGATGATGAACGAAATGATGGTGGTGATGATGCTGAACGAAATGATGGTGGTGAGGATGATGAACGAAATGATTGTGGTGAGGATGATGAACGAAATGATGCTGGTGAGGATGACAACGAATATAATTTTCACTATTTATTATTATTATAAAACTGGCATCGAAAGCGGAGGTTTCAAAGATGAAAACAAAAACTTCATTACCATCAAAAAATAGCAACAACAGTAACACTCTCCCCATCGTATTGCATTGGCGCATCTCGCACCTGCAGGCTGGAGATGAAGGAAAAGAAGCTGCAAGAGGTGTGCAGGGTGTGGAGGAAGAAGTTTTCGTCTGAAGCAGAGACCAGCAAGAGTGACTACGGCGAGAAGTTTTACAACGAAATCAACTCGCTGGCGTTCAGCAGTGGCATGAAGCTGAAGACGAAGGTGCAAATGATAAGTCAAGTGAGTGATTTGGCCGTTTTGTTTCGGTCAAGTACCATTAATAGTACTGTCAAATGTGGGCTAAACGCTATATAAATGATTTGATCAGATTAGATCAGATTAGAGATTTGTTCGTTTCATTTTCAATTCAGTACAATGAATGTTAAGAAATATATTGAATTATTAAGTATTAATATAAAATAATAAGTATAAATATTAAGAATTATCATTGTTTTGATAAATGGTCTTAAAATTCCATGGCCTCTAGCGCCCCATCAATAATACTTGAGCTTGTGTTGTACTCAACGTCCTTGTGTTGTACTCATTGTACTGGGGCTGTACTCAATGTACTGGGGCTGTACTCATTGTACTGGGGCTGTACTCAATGTACTGGGGCTGTACTCAATGTACTGGGGCTGTACTCAATGTACTGGGGTTGTACTCATTGTACTGGGGTTGTACTCATTGTACTGGGGTTGTACTCAACGTACTGGGGTTGTACTTGATGTACTGGGGTTGTACTCAATGTACTGGGGTTGTACTCATTGTACTGGGGTTGTACTCATTGTACTGGGGTTGTACTCAACGTACTGGGGTTGTACTCAATGTACTGGGGTTGTACTCAATGTACTGGGGCTGTACTCATTGTACTGGGGCTGTACTCAATGTACTGGGGCTGTACTCATTGTACTGGGGCTGTACTCAATGTACTGGGGCTGTACTCAATGTACTGGGGCTGTACTCATTGTACTGGGGCTGTACTCATTGTACTGGGGCTGTACTCAATGTACTGGGGTTGTACTCATTGTACTGGGGTTGTACTCATTGTACTGGGGTTGTACTCAACGTACTGGGGTTGTACTTGATGTACTGGGGTTGTACTCAATGTACTGGGGTTGTACTCATTGTACTGGGGTTGTACTCATTGTACTGGGGTTGTACTCAACGTACTGGGGTTGTACTCAATGTACTGGGGTTGTACTCAATGTACTGGGGCTGTACTCAATGTACTGGGGCTGTACTCATTGTACTGGGGCTGTACTCAATGTACTGGGGCTGTACTCATTGTACTGGGGTTGTACTCAACGTACTGGGGTTGTACTTGATGTACTGGGGTTGTACTCATTGTACTGGGGCTGTACTCAATGTACTGGGGTTGTACTTGATGTACTGGGGTTGTACTCAATGTACTGGGGTTGTACTCAATGTACTGGGGTTGTACTCAATGTACTGGGGTTGTACTCATTGTACTGGGGTTGTACTCAATGTACTGGGGCTGTACTCAATGTACTGGGGTTGTACTCAATGTACTGGGGCTGTACTCAATGTACTGGGGTTGTACTCAATGTACTGGGGCTGTACTCATTGTACTGGGGTTGTACTCAATGTACTGGGGCTGTACTCATTGTACTGGGGTTGTACTCAATGTACTGGAGTTGTACTCAATGTACTAGTGGTGTACTCATTGAATCACGGAGGTTGCTTTTTGTTACAGATCATGTCTGGGAACAAGCACTTGAAAAACGTGAGAATCTTCAAAAGCAATAAATTCCATTTTAAATTCATCATTTTTGAT
>OX387256.1:7246393-7261393 GCA_947562095.1 Branchellion lobata | reverse complement strand
TATTACTAATGATTACTAGTAATCATTAGTAATCATTAACATACAAAAGAATTAAAACTTCGTCAGTCAACTGACTGAAACACCTCAATATGAGTCTTTCCTAGCGACCTTGCATGCACCTCTGCTGTTCTAAAGAGTGATTGAGAGAAGAATGAATGGATGAATTGAACAATTAATCGAAGGAATGAATGAAAGAATTAATAAATTTATAAAAAAATGAATGAATGAATAAATGAATAAAAGAATGAATAAATTAATAAAGAAATGAATAAATGAATAAATGAATAAATAAATGAATAAATGAATAAATGAATGAATGAATAAATGAATGAATGAATAAATGAATGAATGAATGAATAAATGAATGAATGAATGAATGGATGAATAAATGAATAAATTAATTAAAGAATTGATTAAAGAATGAATAAATAAATGAATTGATTGATTGAAGAATGAATGGATGGATGATGGAAGGATCCCTATAACCATCAAACAACACTCACTCACCCCTTCAGGTGCCTCTCATCACACCTTGAAGCTCCATGTGGTGTTGATGATGGTGGCGAAGTGGTTGTTACTGAAGAAGATGGAATGAATAAGGAAAGAGGTAGAAAGGATGGAGAAGGGTGGAAAGATGAAGAAGATGGTGAGGGTGAAGGAAATGAAGAAGAAGAAGAAGAAGATGATGATGATGGTGATGATGATGACGAATGGACTTGTAGGCATAGTGAAGTTGCGATGGAGTGAAGGAAGTTGATGGTTCCCCTCACATCGACCCTTATCTCCGCCATCCTGTCGGCAAAGCCCCCGCTCATCCATGTGAAGGCAGGAGGTGAAGAAGAAGAAGAGAAAGAAGAAGAAGAAGAAGAAGGAGAAGATGAAGATGAAAATGATACTGATGGAAGTGATGATGATGATACGGATGATGATGATGATGACGACGACGATGATGATGATGATGATGACGATGATGATGATGATGATGCTGATCTCTTAGATATACGATAGTTGGGAGTGGACAGACCACACGTTGCCACCATCTGTGAAGAGAAAGTCAATGAAACAATGCAATGAACCACTATAAAACTATATTTAATGATACAAAAAATTTAAAAAATCAATAAGAATAATAAAAATAAAAATAAAAATGATAAAAATAATAATAATGATAAAGATAATATTAATGATAAAAATAATAATAATAAAAATAATATTAATGATAAAAATAATAATAAGAAGCATAACGAAAAAAAACTGCAATGTGCTGAACTTCAAAGCCACGTGTGAAACCAAAAATAGAGAGGAATAAATCTAACAAGCTATAACAAAAATAATATCATCAAAAACAACAAAAAGAGAAACATAAACAACAAAAATAATAATAACAAGTGAAACAACAACAATAATAACAAATGCAACAACAGAAGCAGACACCTGTAGCAGGTGACTCTGCAACTTATGGGCATATGACGCAATGGCAAACGAGAGACGTTTGTCTATCAGTCGGACTGTCCTGGAGAGATGGCACTCTCGCAGGTAGCAGCTGGAGACTTGAGACAAGACGCCAATGAAGGCTTGCCAGTGGTTCTGGAAGGTTTGGAAGGGTTGCAGACGCTGATGGAAGGGGAAAAGATGCTTCGGTACACAGCAGGAGAGGTTGGAAGGAGTCTGTGGAAAGAAATGCTGGGTGGGTGGAGTGCTAGATGGGCTGATGGTTGATGTGGAGGACTGTACAATGGAACAGCTTGTGCAGTTGCTGAGGTGGTCTATGCACTCCTCACAGCCCTGTAACTGACTCGATACCAACTGGCAGGCGGAGGATACGAAGATTTATTGATAATATTCATGAAATTAAAAAAAGTTGTGATAATATAAGAAACTTATAGTAGTAGTAGTAGTAGCAATAATAATTAAAAAAAATAATAATAATAAAAATAATTAATAAACAAATGCAAGAATAGAAAAATGAAAAAATAAAAAAGGCAAAAAACCAAATGAAAAAGCAGCAGACTTGTTGGATGGGCGTGCTGAGGAGGTGAGTGGCAATACGCAAGGAGGTTGAGAAGGACCGGAGGAGCAGGAAGGATCGTTTCATCTGGGGAATGGTCAACTTGATGGTGTATCACTCTGAGTGTGATTATACATCAGACTTATTTATTATTAATATATATAGAGATATAAAATATATTTATTTATTTTTAATATATATATATATATATATATATATATATATATATATATATATATATATATATATATATATATATATATATATATATATTAAAAATAAATAAATCTATTTTATATCTCTATATATATTAATAATAAATAAGTCTGATGTATAATCACAATATATATATATATAGTATTATAATAAAAAAAATATTCATGGGTGTTTTGAAGTTATTACAATTTCCCTAAATTACTGTGAATTTATAGATAGCATTAATCATATGGGTGTTAAAACATTAGTTCCATCAGTCGTATGGGTGTTAAAACGTTGGTGCCATGAAATGAAGAGTAGCTGAAGGGAACAGACCTGAAGAGTGAGAGAAACAGGGACACCTGCAAAGAAGTCATGCTGCAGAGTGTAGTTGTGTAAGCAGTTGCTCTGAGTGCCGGTCAAGTCAAAGTCATGGAGGAGCAAGAAGATCAGCTTCCTCGATAGATTTTCAAAGAAGTGCTGGAATGTTGCAGTGAGGTTGGGAGGCACCTTTGCAGTGTAGTAGAGGTCGAGGTGGTTGAAGAGTTCAAAGAGGCAGTCTGAGGTCATCTCATATGGGGCTCCGTATGTCTCCTGCAGATACTTGTGCAGATCATGCTTCGATGAGTTTAGCATTTCAATCACTGTCTCTACGGTGAGTGAAGATGTTAGGTTGATAAATTGGTAATAACATACCACTTTTGATGTGAACCAAAATTGTTAAGTTCATAACTTCTATATAAAAATGATACTGACTGTCAAGGTTGTTGTAGGAAAACTCAAAAGTCTTGGAGAGTGACAGAAAATGTTTCTCCAGACTTTCCTGCAGATGACCGCGGGTGTTCTCCTGCGCCATTTTGACTGCCTCGCAGCAATCTCTCTCACCATCGCACCGCCAATAGGATGTTTCTGCATGGACATGAGGCAAATTGATCGAGAGATCAGATGATTATTTTGCAAACTCACCATTAGACAGCGAATGTCTTTTGCAGAAAGAGGCACAAACTGATGGAGAACATAGCATAAGACACAAAATCCACACATGTCTGCTAACCATCATCTGTAACTCGTTAAACAGCCATCAAATTTGACATCACGAAGCATAAACGATAGGCCCGGCTAGATCGCTCTTGTTGTTGTTTATTACTTGATAATAGTACAAACGTTACCGTTATTTCTCGATGTAATTATTCTGTAGTAAATTATCTCTTGCAAACCCTCTATATCCTTAAAACTAATTTTAAGGGGTAAAGATTAAAAAGTAAGTTTTTTTTATTAAAAAATATTCAAAGCTATATGAAGACCAGAATGTGTGCATTCGAACCCTTTAAAAAGTCCTGAATTCCAATAAATAGAAAAAATATAGAAAAACTAAAAACATGAAATGAATTGAAAACAAGTGAAACGAGGAATAAAACACTGGATACTTCGCAGGCCACGACACTTATTTCATTACTCTCAACTCCACTAACTTAGTTCCACCATAACTGATACTTTCATTGACGTCATCTATAGCTTTACTTAACTTTTCACCAGACTCTCTGTTAATAACAAAAGTAACTTTATTATTATTATTATTATTATTGGTAGTAGTAGTAGTAGTAGTAGTCGTATTGGTAGTAGTAGGAGAAATAGAAGTATTACTACTACTAAATTTATTATTACTATTATTATTATTTTTCCCATTATAAATGCATTCCTTTGTACCATCCACAGTAGCATCACTACCAAAGACGTCATTAAGTTCATCGACAGCCTCCTTGACGGGAGCCTTCTGCTTCGAATCGAGCACGTCATAGTCACTGCCGCCATCTCCACTGACCTCGTTGTCCTCACGCACATCCCTTTCATAACTTTCCAAATATCTTTCCCCGGTTGCCATAGTGTCTTTTTTGTTATTTCTCTCGCCCGTCACTTCATCATCGTCATCGTTAAGCTTTTCCACCTCGACTGAAGTGGCTTTTTTGTTCGTCTGCTCTTCCAACTGCTCCTCACTCGAGGACTCGTAATCCATCACCACGTCGTAGTCCTTGCGCATGAACTGGCCCAGACTTTTGGTCCTTCGGAAACTTTCCTTGGGTGTTTCATCAGCCTGTGGGGAAGAAGGGTGAGTGAGAGGAAGAACAAGTGAAGAAGGTAAGCTGTGGAAAGACTCGAAGCACCTTATGGATTTCAAGGTCGTCCTTGGAGGTGATGACTTGCGAGCAGAACTCAGCCTCCTGTTGGTTCATGATCTCAAGCCTTCGTTCCTGCAACACGAGCATTTGCGAGTACCCCAGCAAAAAAATACTCAAAAGCACCTTCGTAGACAGCAGACTGAAGTTGCGGTTGGGAAAATCAGTAAATAAGAAATATAATTTAAAAATTAGAAAAAATTTTTCGTTATAAATTATCGAAAAAAAATATCAAAAAAAAGAATAGTAGAAAAAACTTGTAGAAAAAATTATGCGTAATTGAGGAACCATGTGAAGAAAAGGAAGACGAGGAAGGCGTGGAAGGGAGTGGTTATGGTGGCTGACTGGAAGAGGACTCGAGAGATGAGGGCTGCCAGAGGAAGAGGAATGAAGCCCATCCTGCGAGACACCACGTCCAAGTGGTCGGATACCGCCTGTGTAAGCGTGGGGAGGGTGAAGAAGAGAATGGGTGAGAGAGAAAGAAGAGGGTGATATGATGGAGGGGGGGAGAAAAAAAAGAGAATAAAAAAGAAAGAGAGAAAAAAAAAGAAAAAAAAGAAAGAAAAAAAAGAAGAAAGAAAGAGAGGAAAATAGAAAGAGGGAAAAAGACAGAAAATAGAGGAAGAATGAAATAAGTTTCGAAGAGGGAACACAGAGGCACCCTGGCGTTCCTGCTGGACACGGTGTCGCAGGCAAGACTCAAACTGTACTCCCTGTACACCTGCAAGTGGAGTAAGTAAGTTTGGAAAATGTGAAAAAACAAGGGTAAAAAAAGCAGTAGTGAAATGAGCAATGGTGAAAGTAGCAATGGTGAATGGGTGTTATTAACAAGTAGTGGTGTGAGGGTGAACATGAAATGAGGAGTGGTGTAAGGTAACAAGTGACGAACGTCGAATGAGATCTCATTGAACTTGGTGATGAAGGCGTGCTTGATCCAGTCGACCAGCAACTCACACACCAGCACCAACATGATGTCAGGTAGCAGCACCCAGAAATGGTCTGTGCGTATGGGTGTTTGTGTGTGTGTGTGTGTGTTTGTATGGGTGTGTATGGATGTGATGTATGTGTGCGTGAGTAATGTGTATGCTTTGAGTAGTTTTCATTACCAAAAAGCAACAAAAACACAACAACAGAAAGACCACACCAACACCATCCACCCACCAATGTCCCAGTTAAACTGGTTGAGGTTGCGGATGACGACGATGGAGAGGAGGATGGTGAGGTGACAGCGTTCCCTGATGTCACTGCACGTCACCTGGAAGAGGTTGCTCTTCTCAAAGCGCTTGAAAACGCTGCCCTTAAGTTCCAGGAACTGGATGGGTGGGTGGAAGAAAGAAGAATATAATAACAATTGTGATAAGAGAAATAATGATAATAATGATAGTAATAATTAAAATAATGCTAATAAAAATAATAATAATGAATAATTATTATAATGATGATAATAAAAATGATAAAAAATATATGTAATCAGTGAGGCGGCGAAGAAAAGACATACATTGTTGGAGATCATGATGGTGAGAAGGGCCTTGTTGTGTGAGTTGAAGGCCACGTTGAGCGTGTTTGCCTGCAACAGCACCAGAATGGTGTGTAAGACTGTCGTTCATGAGAAGTTGTGAGGTGAGAAAGTAGGAGGATTGCTGGTTAAGAACAATTGGGGAAGGAAAGATTTTGTAAAGTTTTGAAGATGACAGAAAAACAACTACTACTATAAGAACAACAACCATTATAAGAACAACAACCATTATAATAACAACAACCACTATAATAACCACAACCATAATAATAATAACAACAACCACTATAGGAAGAAACAACTCATACAAGAATAACAACAACAACACGAAAACATCAAAAGCAACCATCACAATTCTCAAGCTACTGCCTCCTTTTCCTTTTGTCCCTCCCTTTGCAACCATCAAAGGATACAGACATAGAAGATAGCGAGAGCGAGATGGAGGAAAAGTCCGGTGTGGTCTCGTTGACGTGGTCCTGTGGCCGTCCAAAAAAGGGAGTCAAGAATGTCCTGACCGAATGAAGAACACAACCTGTCTGCCACCTGCAGTGTAGTGCTGATATGGTGGAAAAATACTGACTAATGCAAAGTATAGTTGTAAAAGTTGTGGTAGTTAAAAGGGATTTGTGAAGTACAGGACAGGTACATACATCGAGCATGTTGAAGAAGATGTACAGCTTGATGACGGTCTGTCCCCTGATGACATGGTACATCATTGAGAAGTCGACATAGTTGAGAAAGACAAATGAAGCCACCAAAGTCATGACCTTGTGGTGAGCGGTGAATGCCTTTAACCATGTTATCAAAAAATAAAAGGTTCCAACCTTGAGGAAGTCACAAATCTCAGCAGAGTTGAGCAAGAAAGTACCATCAGCCGAACTTAAGCGTCTGTTTGTTGAAATGAAAAAAGAAGGTTGAAAGTTAATTAAAAAAATTAATAAAAAATAGTATAATTAGCAATCTAAAAACAAACCGCTTGACGAAGATGTAATAAAAAATTTTAAATAAGGTTTTGATGAATCTGATGGGTAAGAAGGTGAACACAAAGAGCAGAGCATCTATACACTGTAGCAGTCCAAACGTCACAAACTTTGGCGAAAAATGATGATGAAATTAATTCAAAAATTCTTTAAACGTGTAGTTTGATTGAAATTGCTATGCAATATTATACTTATCGGCAGTAACTTCAAGTAATTGATTGCATATGTGAAATACATTTTTGAAAAAGTTGAAGTGAACATACTTTTTCCAACTCTCTAGGTATTTTCATGAAACTATAGACACGTTTCCTTCTTTCTGAAAACTTTTCTTGGTCATTTTCAAGCCAGTAATCTCTGGTCAGCTCATTTTTGAGAAAATTAAACATGGTTAATAGAAGTTAAATTACTGAATTACGATATACACTTTGCCATTTGCATTGAAAATCTTTATTTGATATTTAGTTTCATATAAGCTTTTTATATAAAACTTATAGCTCAACAGCTTTTAAACATTGCGGAATAGTTTAACAGATTAGATGGTATTAAATATTGAAAGTAAAAGTAGACTTTCAAATGTTGGAATAGGTTTATTCAATCAATTCACAAAATGTTACTTTTTTTTTTAACAATGCTGAAAAAAAATCTTACTGGAAATCGACTTCTAATTTTTTTTAAACTATTCAAGTTATTCTTTGAAGACGATAAATTATTGAAAAATGTGAAATTCACTAAAATCCTTTTATTACTTTAGATTTGCAATGAAATAGAATCCTTTAATTAGAAGTTGTGAAAAAGTAAAAATAAAACAGATAAAGTTGAAAAACTCAAAATGACATCTTTCAAAAAACTTCAAACGCATGCCTACCCAGTGTTGAAGGAACAGAAAGCTACTGAAGACTCTTTCTACTGGCAACACTTACAAGTATTCCCAACATTTCCGAATTATGCTTTTTTCTTTTTCATTTCAAACATTTTGGGCTATAAATTCTTGTTAAATGCCTTGAACTATTTGCGTGTGTTCATTAAACTCTTTTTCAACTCTGTATATGCTTTATTTCTTTGAAGTTTCCGGTGACGATAAAGCAGAATGGAGCCGTTTCAAGCATTGATTTTTCCCCTGTGGAGCCTTACAACTATTTAGTGTGCAGCTCCACAAAGGCACACATTAAACATTTGTATTGCATATTATTAAAAACTTTCAGCTTTATGAACCAACTATCATTTGGTACTTTTTTTTATTTGTATCGTTTTCAACAATTCCTCATTTACCAGGTGCAGGTTTTTTCACCTCTCAACGTCACTCAGCCCATAAAAAGTTACCATCGTTTCAAAGATGTGGTTCACTCAGCTTCGTACCGAGCAGACGCCCAGTTATTTGTGGTGGCATGTGAAGACAAGCACATCAGGGTGGTGCACAAAAAGCACTTTGAACAGGTCTTCAACGGACACACTGGGTTTGATAACATTACTTTAATTTCCAGTGGTCAACATTTTTGTCATTTTGGCACTTTAAAAGCTTTTAAAATTAGATTTATCATTATTATTTATTATTATTATTATTATTATTATTATTATTATTATTATTATTATTATTATTATTATTATTATTATTATTATTATTATTATTATTATTATTATTATTATTATTATTATTATTATCATCATCATCATCATCATCATCATCATCATCATCATCATCATCATCATCATCATCATCATCATCATCATCATCATCATCATCATCATCATCATCCTCATCATTGAAATCTTCCAACTGCCAATCCACCCTATCACAGACCTGTGCACGTGAGTAAGTTTGTGGACAACCATCGCATCTACTCGGGCTCAGACGACAAGAGTGTCAGGGTGTGGGATATAGCCACCACCAAGGTCATCAACACATACCAGGAGAACACAGTGAGCAATGGATGAGGGATGGCTTGTGTTGTTAGAAGAGGGGCAGTTGTGGAGGAGTTGTGGGAAGGTATCCCTTCATGCTCTTGAAGTCATTGTGGGCTAACGCCACCTTGATAACATTCATCGTTGTATTGTTGCTTGTTTTGTTGTCCTTGATTGCAGGACTACGTGAGGTGCGGATCAAAGGCGTCAACTGGCCAACTCTTTGCAGTGGGTTGGTGCGTGTTGTTGTTGCATGCCGTTGTATGACTAGTAACATATACTCCTCAACACCCTACAACGTTACTGAAGGCTACATTCATATAAATATGATAACACCTCTGCAATAATACAACGTTTATGTACACAACATTTATGTACACAACGTTTATGTACACAACATCCCTTTAACCCTCCCCCTCCCCCTCCCCCCCAAAGGCTCATACGACAAGAGCATCAAGTTGTACGATTCCAGGTGTGGTGCCTCTGTGATGACGTTGTCGCACCACAGACCTGTTGAGTCTCTGGTCCTTTTCCCCTCTGGCAACCTCCTTGCCTCTGCTGGTGAGTGCTGTCGTTGTTGTTTCTGTTGTTGTCATTGTTGTTGTCTTTGTCATTGTTGTTGTTGTTGCTGTTATTACTGTTATGATTGTTTATTCTGTTATCTTTCCGTTGTTGTTCTATTGTAACGGCGAGCTCAAAGGGTTGAGTGGTCAACGTCACTCATCGTTGTATTGTAGTGCGCCTTTTGCGACTAGTGATGGAGCATAATGATAGGGAGGTGTGACGAGAGATGATGGCATCATTCCACAGGGGGCACCATGGTGCGGGTGTGGGATGTGGTGGCTGGTGGCAGGATGCTGAGCAGCTTCAACAACCACCACAAGACCGCCACCTCTCTGGCTTTGTGCATGTGCAACAAGAGACTCGCCTCTGCCTCCCTTGACCGGTGAGTTGTAAGTTGATCAGTGAGGTGGGGTTGTGGTTCACCTCAAAAGTCATTATCACCTCTTTGACGATTTCATCATCACCACCTTCAAAGTCTCAACCACCACCACCACCACACAGACACGTCAAGCTGTACGACTTGTCCACCAGCAAAGTCACCCACTCCATCGACTATGACCACCCCCTCCTTGCGGTTGCCTTCCCTGTTAGTCCATAGTGACTCCCTCATCTTCCCACGTTTCCTTGGTGCCCTCGTGTTTATCTAATGTTTCCTATCAAATCCTTCCACTCCGACCTTTCACACGTCAATAACTTGTTCAGGAGGACGACAGCGTAGTGGTGGTGGGTTCAACAGACTCAATGTTGACGGTGCGAACGAGGAAGACAACTGACGAGGTTCAGAAGGAAAGAATGGAGAAGAGGACGAGGAAGAGGAAGATGGAAGAAGGAGGGGGAAGGCGGGTTGTAGTGGTGCAGTCTGATGGCCAGGAGGATGTGTTCGTTCCTCACAAGGTGCGTGAGTTGATGCCCAAGTACGAGACTCGACTGCGCAAGTTCCAACACTCCCGAGCCCTCGATGAGGCCCTCTCGGTCCGTGATGATGATGATGATGATGATGATGATGATGATGATGATGATGATGATGATGATGATGATGATGATGATGATGATGATGATGATGATGATGATGATGTTAAAGATAGCGATATTTATGATACAAATAAAAATACTTCTCACACTACCACTACTACCACTACTGCTACAACTAATACTACTAATAACAATAATATTATTATTGTTTTTATTATTAATGTAATTGCAGCACCACCTGCGCTTGAGCCACCCTGAGGCGTGTATGTCGGTGCTGCAGGAGTTGCGCAGGAGGAGGGTGCTCGCCTCGGCTGTGGCAGGCCGCTCGGACAGACAACTCTCCGTCCTCCTCACCTTCCTCCTCAAGTGACTCCTCCGTGTCTTTGCCACTGTTTCAATCTCTGTATCGTCTTTGTGACTGTTTAAATGTCCTTGCAGGACATTTTGTGACTGTTTCCATATTGTGTGGTATCTTTGGTTGTTGTTTCAATCTTTTATAGGGTCTATTGTTACTATTTAATTCTCCCGTTGTACCTTTCGTTACTACTTCATTTTCTTGTGGTACCTTTTGTGACTGCTGATTCCTTCACGAATGCTGCCTTCATTCTTCCAGAAACTTCAAAGTGCCTCACATCGGCGTGGTCTGTGATGTCCTCTCTCTCATCCTAGGTATTAATCCGTCCATCCATTTATTCATCCATCTCCTCATCTATCCATCCTTCTACTCATCTATCCTTCCATCTTCTCATCCATCCATCCACCTCCTCATCCATCTATCCAACCATCCATCCATTCATTGTTACACCATACAGACCTGTACCAGCAAAAGTTATTTGAAATGCCACAGAGCAGACAGCTGATCAGCAAGATGACAAGGGCCTTTAAAGAAAGGTCTGTATTATAAAGACTACCACTGCTGCTGCTGCTGCTGCTGCTGCTACTACTACTACTACTACTACTACTACTACTACTACTACTACTACTACTACTACTACTACTACTACTACTACTACTACTACTACTACTACTACTACTACTACTACTACTACTACTACTACTACTACTACTACTTCTACTACTACTACTACTACTTCTACTACTACTACTACTACTACTACTACTTCTACTACTACTACTACTACTACTACTACTACTACTACTACTACTAACAATAATAACAATAATAATAATAATAATAATAATAATAATAATAATAATAACAATAATAATTATAATTATAATTCTAACCTTGGCAACCATGTAGGCTGGAGTTCACAGCGGAGGGTTTGGAGTTGGTGGGAGTCATCAACTCTCAACTCACAATCTCAACCATCAACTCCTGACCCACCATCACGATTATTATTATTATTACTTTTATTATTGTTATTATTTTCTTCATCGTCACAAACACAAAATCATTCTCCATCCGCTCCAATGACAAATGTTTGATCGAGTTGAAAACATTATAATTTCACGTTTATAATTCACGAATTATAAAATTTCAAAAATATTCAACTACATAATGTGCATAGTGACACCTAGCGACAAACATTAAACCGAGCGGACGTTGGGCCAAGGGCCGTGAGTATCATGAAGCAGTACCGAGAGAGTAATATTGAAACGACGCCTCTGCAGTTCAACAACTGCACACCAGAGAAGTCGTAACCACCACTTGAAGGTCCATGCGAGAAAAGCCCCAATGATAAACCGAGTTGCCTTGAAGGCACTAAGTGGGTGTGTGTGTGCGTGTGTGTGTGTGTGTGTGTGTGTGTGCGTGTGTGTGTGTGTGTGTGTGTGTCTATGTGTGTGTGTGTGTGTCTATGTACGAATTTACGTAATACGTAATATGCACGTGGTGAAAACACGTATGAAGGAAATGCTGGTGCGGCGGGAACTGGCGTGGAATAATTACGGACGTGTGGAAGCAAATGATTGACACACAAGACACGCCCAAATGCACTGAAACACATGCGGTTGAGGCGCAGGCACTCACAGGGAAGTGTGGTAATATCATCAAAACGTGCAACTTGCCCACAATTGACGGGGTTGCTGGTAAATGTTAAAATCACTCGAGTTTGTGGGGTAAGTCAGTGAATGGTGAGTGAATTTTAAGTAAATGGTAAGTAAATAGTAAGTGAATGGTAGGTGAATGTTAAGTGAATGGTAGGTGAATGTTAAGTGAATGTTAAGTGAATTTTAAGTGAATTTTAAGTGAATGGTAGGTGAATTAGTGAATGGCAGTACAACTATCAGCAACGTTTGTTTGTTTGGTCGGCATTTTTGACATGGAAAGTTTTTGGAGTATGACGGTGTGGGGAAGATGATGATGATAAAGTGATGATGATGATGATGATGATGATGATGATGATGATGATGATCATGATGATGAAGTGATGATGATGATGATGATGATGATGATGATGATGATGATGATGATGATGATGATGATGGGGCAATGATGAGGATCACGCGGTGATGAGGATTACGAGTAGATGGTGATGACCTCCTTGTTACTGCCCTTCACCAACATCACTCGACTCAGTCCATCAGTCAACACCTCCAAGTACTCCATGACTGCAGAAGGTGGTCGTGGTGGCGGTGGTGGAGGTAGTGGTGGTGGTGGCGGTGGTGGAGGTAGTGGTGGCGGTGAAGATGGTGGAGGTGGTGGTGGCGGTGAAGATGGTGGTGGTGGTGGTGGTGGTGAAGATGGTGGAGGTGGTGGTGGTGGGATTGGTGGGTAGTTTGTGAATACATGGTGGTGAAAAGAGTAGTGGAGGTTTGATGGAAAAATTGGAAAAACAGGTGAAGATGTGATTGAGGAAGTTGAAAAATAGTGAGAGGGTTTAGACTGAAAAGGTGAAAATGAAACAAAAAACGAAATGGTAAAAAAAACATCCTCAAATAACCACACAAGTAAAAACACACAACAAATAAAGACACAACCACAGAACAGATAAAAACACAACCACACAACAGATAAAAACATAACCACACAACAGATAAAAACATAACCACACAACAGATAAAAACATAACCACACAACAGATAAAAGCAAAACACACAGCTGCTGTCGGCTTCGTCCTGCTTGGGCACGGTAGGAAGGTTGAGGAAAATGAGCTGGGCTGATGAGGACTTTTCCCTCACCAGTTGGTTGAGGTTAACAGCGCTGTGCATACGACGAACGTTCTGAGATTTTCTGTGGTGATGAAGATGGATGTTGAGATGAGGAGGTTGAAAGAAGGTATGGTTCAGAAGGATGTGGTTGAAGAGGGGTGCGGTTGAGAGAAGGATGTGATTGAAGAAAGAAATATGGCTGGGAGGAGCTCACGGCTTAGTGAAGTTGTTGACGTTGTAGGGGGAGAAGGTGAATTGTTCCTGATTGTTCTCCTCCGCAAGCACTGCCAAGCTTGAAGCCGGTAACTCCTTCCTGTTCTTGTCTACGATGTGCTGTGGCTGTGTGTGAAAGACCACTTGTCCGTGTAAAACCATCCTTCCTAAAAATTCCTCCACACAAACCATCTCTCTATGCAAACGACCTTTCCATGTAAACCGTTCACACCAAAAACATCATAATACATCCACAAAACCATCGCACATAAAAAAAAAACACACACACACATACACACACACACACACACACACACACACACACACACACACACACACACACACACACACACACACACACACACACACACACACACACACACACGCACGCACGCACGCACCCACACACACACACACACACACACACACACACACACACACACACACACACACACACACACACACACACACAAACGCACATTTACAGCCAACGATCCAGACCGGATTTGCTTCCACATGTGGTTGCGTTGCTCCATCTTCAAAGTGCGCTCGTATGTGTAAGCACTAATGTCGGTGGATTGCTGTGGGAGGGCGAAAGATTTGAAAAATTTATATTTGTTACTTATTTAATTGATTCAAGCATTTAACAGTATGTTATGTAAAATACATAAATGTAGAATATACAAGTGTAGAATATACAAGTGTAGAACATACAAGCGTAGAACATACAAGTGTAGAATATACAAGTGTAGAACATACAAGTGTAGAATATACAAGTGTAGAATATACAATTGTAGAAAACATGAGTGTAGAATATACAAGTGTAGAATACATGAGTGTAGAATATAAAAGTGTAGAATACATGAGTGTAGAATACATGAGTGTAGAATATACAAGTGTAGAACATGCAAGTGTAGAATATATCAATGTATGGTATAACAGTTTAGAATAAATAGGTGTAGAGTTAATAGTGTGCAGTGGTATAACGTTACGAACCATCTCGATCACTTGCACTTCAGCCTTCATTCGCAGTTCGTATATAAACTTCTCAATGTCCTTCTTCATCTGGATGCTGTTGTCGTTCACCTCTGTGGCGGATGGCATCCTTCACTCAAGCAATCCCTAGTGTCTGTACTCTTTCCAACCAACAACCACCACCAAACAATAACTTCATCGAAAACAACAACAACAACAACCATCACCAAACAATAACAACTACATCGAAAACAACAAGTGCAACCTGCCACAGTGAAGATCCTCATCTTACAGCCCTTCCACACCTTGTGTTGCATCAGCAGGAAGGGGAGAAGCATCAAAAGACCTCCGTCGTCTTAAGCCATTGTTGTTCCCAGTGGTTGTCGATGT
>OX387256.1:7231393-7241393 GCA_947562095.1 Branchellion lobata | reverse complement strand
TGAAAAAGAGAGAGGAAGACGAAAAAGAGAGAGGAAGATGAAGAAGAAAGGAAACAACGAACCAAAGAAGACTCCGCTAGTGATGCCTGGGATCCCTGGCTTGAGACCCACCTCTGAGTCGTTGAGGTACTGGCAGTAGTCGAAGTCCTCAAGGCCTGTATGATGTGCAACAAGTGAGGTGTGGTGTGATGTGTGGAGGTGGTGATGTGATGTTTGTGGTGTGTGGAGTGTGATGGGTGTGGTGGTAGTGATGTGATGGGTATGGTGTGGTGTGTGTAGTGTGATGTGTATGTGTGGTGTGTGGGGTGTGTGTAGTGTGTGTGTGGTGTGTGTAGTGTGTGTGTGGTGTGATGTGTGGTGTGATGTGTGGTGTGGTATATGGTGTGGTGGTGGTGATGTAATATGATTTGTGCGGTGTGGTGTGATGTGAGTGGTGTGATATGTGTGGTGTGCGATGTGATTTTTGTGATGTGATATGTGGTGTGCGAGGTAGCGTAGCAAATAGCTCATTGCCATAATTTCTCGAAAACCACTCTAGTCAACCACCATTATCACCCTCAACCACCCTCACTCCCCCCTTCTTCCCACCAGTGATGTGGTTCACGGGAATGTCGCAAAAGAGTCGGTGTAAGGTCCCGTTTTCTTCCTTGCTACAGTACCACTCGCCCGTTTTTGGATCCCGAACCTTATCTGACCCTATCAGAAACTCTCCCACAAAACACACTCTGTGGTGTGATAAGGCGCGTGGGTATTAATAGGCAGCATAGTGAGGTGAAATATAAGAATGCGTATACAATACGATACGTAACAAAACAATAAAATACAACACAAAACAATACAATACTATAGAATACTATACAAGAAGAATATTATTTTACTGGCATTAACCGCGTAGAGTTTCGAGGCCACTTTGGGAATTAATTTTTAATTAAAGGCAAAAAACAATGCAATAAAAAAGTTAATAAAATGGAAAAAAAAAACAAATAAAAGAGAATCATAACAAAAGAAGACAATAAAGGCGTAACACAACACGGCAATAAGTGACGTGAGCACGCGACACAAAGAAACACGTGGCTATGCAAGGCATTGAAAGGTGGAACAACACAATGCAACAAGGCACTAACAAGGTAGTCAAAAGTCATGAAAGCTTCAAGACCACAAATTCTGACTTTTAAACACTAAAGACGCACACAGACAAAAAGCAGGAAGAACACGCACAGACAGGGAGAAGAAGAAACAAGCACAGACAAAAAGCAGGACAAGCGCACAGACAAAAAACAAGAAAAACACACAGACAAGAAGCAGGACGAACTTGGGTCCTCGAGAAGGGTTGGCGACGAAGATGCCGATGTAGATGGCTAGGATGGAGCCGAGGACGCAAAGGAGGGCAATGGGTGAGAGCTTGGAGACGAACTTGACCCCGATGAAAACACACGTGACCATGGTGATAAGGAGCAAGGACCCGTACAGGCGGTAGCTGTTGTAGGCGTTGGCTGCTTCTGTGACTGGACCGAAGAAGCAGAGGCTGGGTGCCATGTATTGCTGTCGAGGTGGTGGTGTTGCATGGTGGTGGTGGTGATGGTGGTGGTGATGGTGGTGGTGAGGGTGTTGCATGGTGGTGGTGGTGAGGGTGTTGCATGGTGGTGGTGGTGATGGTGTTGCATGGTGGTGGTGGTGATGGTGTTGCATGATGGTGGTGGTGATGGTGTTGTATGGTGGTGTTTTATGGTGGTGTTGTATGCGTGTTGTATGGTAGAACAGTGTGGTGGTGCTGCATGGCGGTGTTGTGAGGCAGTGTTGTATTGTGGTGTTATCTTGATCTTGTTGAATACTTGACAACCGTTGGAAGAGCCTCACCACAAGGATTTCAACGGCTCCGACGATGTACATGGATGAGGCCACAGTGGTGCCCAGGTAGAAGAGAATGCCCACTGCCCCTCCGAACTCCGGACCTGCGAGGTGGCGAAGGGAGTCGAAAAGAAAGGGACCATTTGAATAATGATGATGATGATGATGATGATGATGATGATGATGATGATGGTGATGATGATGATGATGGTAATAATACTAATGATAATACTAATAATACTAATAATAATAATAATAATAATAAAAATAATAATAATAATAATAATAGTCATAATACTACATAAAAATATATAAAATTTTTAAAACACCAAAGCAAACAGCTGATTAAAAAAAATGGTAAGGGAGTGTTAATGAGTGGTGTGGAAGTTATTTTTGCTTGAATGACAGCTTAATGATGGGTTACAAAGATATGCGAATGAGTTTTTTATTTGAAAAAAAAAAGTATGACAGAAAAAGTACCAAGATTTCTGGAAATCATGAAATATGCCCCGCCACTGGAAACCACCCCGTTGGTTGCTATGGCGCTCATGGAGATGGCAGTGATCAAGGTCTGATGAATGAGGAAACAATATACACGATGATCACCTCAAACAAAACAAATAATAATGATAATGATAATTATGATAACAACAACAACATATATAATAATAATAAGAATAATAATAATAATAATAATAATATATATAGAAATAATAATAACAATAATAATAATAACAATAATAACAATAATAATAATAATAATAATAATAATAATAATAATAATACCAAACAAATAATTGAATGAAGATACCCACATGAGAAGTGATGGAAATTAATTATACATGTAAAAATTCATGCACACATTCATACATACAGCCATGCACACATTCAGACACACATTCATACATACATTCACACTTACACAGCAGCAACAGATGGAAACTAGGATGAAAGATTGCAGCCAGCCTGCTGTACCCACAACCCACACCATCCTGATGAAGAGGATGACTCCGAGGATGTTCTGGATGCATGGAAAGTACACACCCAACAAGGTTCCCAACTTTTTTTTCTGTGTGTTCATAGGTGCTAGTGGGTGCTGAGAATAAGAAACTCGCCATTGGCAACCAGATCTAGACCATTGCCTCCTTTATGAGAGTATATGAACCACCAATCCAAACAAAACCTTTTTCTTCTTTGCGGCACTTGATTTCTTACAGCATAAAAACTTTTTGCGATGCTTTGCTTTCTGTGAATCTGTATCTCCAGCCATAGAATCAGCACGTGCATTTGCCAAATTATGAATGACCTGACTCACAAATGGAGCCTGATCTCCTTCACGCTGAAAAATGTTAAGATTGGAAGGTGAACATTTAATACAGAATGATGATACAAAACTAGTAGGTTGTATTACAATGCACATGAGCAATGGCAATAAACAAAAAAAAACAGACAAACTTCAAAAATAGCTTTTTGACCAGGCCCGAAATTTGGATGATTTCTATAAGAGTATCTTTCGCTTTCATCCCTAACCCCATCCTCATTGTTTATCGTCACTTCAGGAACGAAAAATACTGAAGTCTCTTCTGCAGTTTCAGTCCCTTTCAAAACAAAAGATTATTCGTAACAAACTTGAAAAAATCGATTTTTTTTCTTAATTATAGAAAATAAGCGGCATTGTAGACCAAATATGAATTGAACAAAATAAATTAGATTATATTTTATAACTTATAAATAAAATAGCACAAAACGGTCTGGTAAAAAATTTGTGAAATAAAATTTGAGCTGATTATTTTATAAATACCTTTTGATTTTGATTCATTATTTTCGGTAGTTTTCTCTACGGTGAATCTGTTGCTAGACATTTGAAATAAAAATATATTTCAGCGAAGTAAACTTCTAGAAACGTCTGACCATGAAAAATTTCTTTAAGTATTGTTCTTACAATTTTTACTATCTTCAAATTAGGTTATAAAACTGTACGCTTAATCTTATTAACGGCGACGGCTGATTTCAATGTAACTTTTCTTTTAAAGCTAGTAAAAAGTAAAAAGAAGGCGAAATATCAGGTACTTTTATTTTAAATACAATTTTGTTAAATATCATTTCAAGTCGTTTTTAACAATTTTCAAATCGTGGAATAATAGAAATTGAGCAAATAAATTGTATTTTATTTGCTTAATTTTATCACTCTTTTATAATATTTGGCTTGAAATCAGCTTTGGAGGCATTACCTAACAAGTCCGCATACAATGGGAGTCTCTGTGTCATCTGTAATGTATAATTTTGAAAAAATTAACAAAAAGTTTATGAAATTTTTGACAAGATGTTTAACGTCACTGACCCTAAAGCCCCATTTGTCTTTCATTTGCCTGCAAAGATTCAAGTCGCAATCCACTACCAACAAGCCGTCACTTACACGCGAAAGACCCTTTATAAAAAAAATTAATGATAAAATAAATTTCGAATATTTGAAAATACGGTTAACCCACTGGAGTTCTGCAACCATCAGGGGCTGCCACGTATGACGAGCCATAAAAGTGGCCAAAGTGCCTGTGTGCAGGCTGTCCGTCTCCTGACGTAAAAGCGTTTTTGAATGTTTCCTGCAGGAATGTTTTTATAGTCTTTATTGAATCAAATCCAGACAAACGCTGAAAATCACATATCATAAATGTCGACTTTTGTTCATCCATCTTTCGTTTTTGCATCTTCGCATCAGCATTAATGCCGAAACACGCAGTTCACTATTATTATTAGGTATTTTCACATCACCACTTTTTACAAAATAAACAAAAATTCAAGAAATTCTCCTTTAATGTCTAACCGTTCCAACTCTGTTAATTGCACACGTGTAGTAGGAGTTGGCAATTGCTGCATTTCTTGCTTCTATCGGCCAGAGAGGCTCACTGTAGTATAAAAGAAGCCATGGTAATGGAAACACCATGTGTTGATAAAAGTACAACGTGGTGATGTGATGGAAGGGTTGTATGAATGTTGTTGGAAGCTGCGCACACCTGAGAGCTCCCACAGTGGCGGAGGGGTTGAAGACAATTTCAGCGCCATTGAGTCCATAGGCCATCCAGTTTTGTGGATGGTGCCGGCCGTAACATATGTTCACTGCAATCTTGCCTGGTGTAGTCGGAAGAAAAAACTTGTGAAGCGCTATAAAAATTGTGTTTAGTATTAAAAATAAATACAAAGAGTATGTAAAAGTGGATTTAATTATTTTATCCAGTTATTGAATAAAATAAAAATATAAAACTAACCAAATTTGGTTTCAAATACTCTATGCTCCAAGTTTCCTTCAAAGTAATACGTTGACTGCAGGATTAAAGGGAATGATGATGATGATGATGATGATGATGGTGATGATGATGATGATACAATACAATACAAAAACGAATATTATTATAGTGGCATCAACCCCATAGAGTTTCGAGGCCACGAGTTTCGATGATGATGATGATGATGATGATGATGATGATGATGATGATGATGATGATGATGATGATGATGATGATGATGATGATGGTGATGATGCTGCTGATGATGATGATGATGATGATGATGATGATGATGATGATGATGATGATGATGATGATGATGATGATGATGATGATGATGATGATGATGATGATGATGATGGAAAGGTACCTCGTTGAAGTCACCGACTCTAGGAATGTGGATCTTGCGGGTCTTGCCAATGACAGATCCGCTGGAAGAGATCACAACTGCAGTGTTGAAAATCTGGTCTCCATTGTTCTCGTCCCTCTCTAGTATGGGAGATACTATCACCATGTTGTACTGCTTCGCTAACTAGTGTGTTGTGTGTTTGTGTGTGTGTGTGTGTGTGTGTGTGTGTGTGTGTGTGTGTGTGTGTGTGTGTGTGTGTGTGTGTGTGTGTGTGTGTGTGTGTGTGTGTGTGTGTGTGTGTGTGTGTGTGTGTGTGTGTGTGTGTGTGTGTGTGTGTGTGTGTGTGTGTGTGTGTGTGTGTGTGTGTGTGTGTGTGTGTGTGTGTGTGTGTATGTGTTTTTGTGTGTGTGCGTGGACGTAAGCATAAAATACAGAGGGATCCACATTTGAGAGCAGAGTGGTTGATGGTCCCTTGTAGGGGTCTTCTGCAAGTTCACACCAGGGAGTTTTCTCACGTGTGCACATGAAGAAAGGACTTGCTAAAAGATTTTTTATTTCGCAATTATTCAAAAATTATTCATTTTTGAAAAAAAAATGTTTAATAGTTATTTTATTTTTAAAATATTTTATATTATTATTTTTGATTTAGATAATGTAATATATAATAATATATAAGAAACTTATCAAATAAGTTTGATTGCGAGTTAGATTTGTCATTCATGCGCCAAGCACCCCACCAACTCCAGCACTCTTGCAGACAAAGCACACTCACTCCACTTTTTCCCGCCAAATGCACAATAGCTTCCACACGTTCGAAAATGGCAGCCCTCTTGAGAAAATGATAAAATATTATTTTTTAATTGCTATTTTCGTGAATAAATTGTTTCAACACACCTGTTGAAGGATCGGTTTGTCAGTTGGAAGCACAATTTGATTTTGTATTAGTCCCACCCTTACAGTTCTTGCGGCTCTCAATTCTTCCACGTCTGCATTGATCACATGTCCTTTTATTTCTACTTTCAATTCTTCTGCCTTTTCCAACACCTCCTCAGGTAGATTTATTTTCCTGTTTGCGATGGAAAGTTACATTTGAACAAATAAACTGAGTTTTTTGAAATTTTTTATTGCACCAAAGTTTCAAGCAACCTCAATTTTCTCCCGTATAACACACTCCAAGTCCAATTAAGGTCTTCTCCAAGATTCCTTTCCAATACATCTTCTATTCCATTCTGTTGTTCTGTCATTTTTATCGTATTCAAGCAATCAACTTTGTTAAATCCAGTTTTTGTGTGCTAATTCTGTGTGCTCTAGTTGCCATAAATATAAGTAGTAGGTTAAAAGTTGTGTTCAACTGGCCATTGCGTTGTTATTCTCAGATAGAGACTTTTAAAGTGGCTTTCAAAGGTCAATTACTTACTAACTTTACTTGATTGTCATTTTCTGCATATTGTTCAGGTCGATAAAAACTACCTGCAAACACGTTGTGACTACTATAAAATATAGAATCTGCACAGTACCTTTAAATTGATTTTCAAAACAAGATTTTTTGAAGTTAATATTTATTCTTTTAACATAGTAATGTTCTTATAAATATATATTGAAAAATGCTTCATTATTATTTCAAACGGATCTCATTCAATTTTATCAAAAAGTTGTTTAATAAAAGTTGGTCGGTGTGCACCATCCCTAGTTCAGTAATGTTTAAAAGTAACAAAATTAATAACTTTGAAGGTCTGTCTTATCTGAGCACTTTTATTTTGATTAAAATGATGGTGTTTAGTAATTTTTTCATTTTTTATTTTTTTGGAAAATCTTATTCACTAATGTCTATGAAATTAATTACAAACCTTTTAGCTGACGAGCATGAAACCTGACGAGATAAAAAGACATGAAATTCCATCAACTTCTTTATTCAGACTTATCAACTTTGAACTTTTCGCCAAACCAGTATGTTTTTACTCATTGTCTTGAAGTATACGGGTGCTTTTGAGAACTGTTTATAAGCGCAATACAAATGTTTCAATTAGTCTGGATTATATTCGATTGAATTTTTCACTCAAAAGAACAAGGTAGTGATGGTGGCTGGAGTGGTGGCATTTTCGTCATGTGTTGCTTACATCGCGTACTGGAGGATGATGAACCCAGACAAGTACATGGCAATGAATGAGAAAGGAGAGTTGGAGTCGAAGGAGAGAAAGTCTCGTTGGGATGACTGAAATGAATGAACCGACCGCAATTTTATTAAACTTTTACTGTAAATATTCACTTTATGTTTCTCTTCAGATCAACTTCAGATCAAACAAAATAATTTATTCCAAAAGTGAACAGCGTTTGTATTGAAGCGAATGAACAAGCAAAACAAAGTGTAAACTAAGTATAAAATATAGACGTCTGAAAATAATTTCAGTGTTACGACATGGGGATATACTTTCTTCAATCAGCCTGAAACATTGAACGCGACAAAATATTGCTGATAGTTTCGAGGTGTAGTACGTCTGATAGGTACTTTGATTTTCTAATTTCCGGTAAAAACACGTATCTAAAAGCTTTAAGATCTTTGAGTTGGAGTCAACGAGGAGGACGTTACTTTCTAATTTAAGCTAAATTTTAGTTAAACACTGCTTTTATGTTAAAATTTGAGTATTCACCTTTCCTACTATTATGCTCTGTAAGATCGCGTATGCAAATTTCCCCTTTCAATCGATTGTGCAGCAGTAGAAATAAATTAGAAGCTCCTTCAGCTCACCACTACTGGTTCAGCTCCAGCTGACTCGAGACGATGAAATGCATGATGTGTCTCACTTCACCGCCATCAACGACTGCAACGTGCAACCAAGCAGACGACTTTAACTCTCTCAGTACCCTCACCACTCCTGCAACGGTGATGGCGGAGTTAACATTTAAACACATTAATTTATAAAAGTTAAACTCAACAGGAAAACAATAGTTTTTTTTTTTCAAAGTTGTATACTACATTTTCTCAATGAAACTTAAATAATTTTTCGAACTAAACATAAATAACCCCTCCTTTAAACGTCATAAATATTCCATAAAAAATTGGTTTAATGCTTCTTTTTAATAAAAATATTTAAAAATTAATGCGAATACTATTATTATTCTTATTATTAATCTTTTGATAAAGTTACGATGTAAGCTAATAAAAAATAATGCAGATTACATGCTTTTTAAATGAGTTCACAATGCTGAAGCAGACCTTTCTTCTTGTGCGGGATCAGCTCGAAGTTGCTTGACGGCTGCATCATTTGAATGTTCAGGCGTGACGATGGCGAAGGTGGATGGATGTTGATAATGGGTAGAGGGTAGTGGGATGAGAAAATAGAAGAAGGTAGATGGATAAGCTTCCAGGATATGGAGGCCGTTGTGTTCTTCAGACAGTCGAGGTCGTATGACTTGCAGTCCTTCTTGCTGCATACCATACCGTCTTGCTTGGGTGCTCTGCCCAGGCTGTGGAGGCGGTGGTGATATGAAGACCAATACTATCAATACTAATACCATTTATAATGATAGCATTTGGATGTAGTATTAATAAGAATTGATGGTGAAAATAACTAGAATTGAAACTAATAATTTCGATTGAGAATTTTTATTTTAATTTTATATGACTAATATAAATAGGAATTAGTTTTGATTAAAATAAATATCAATGAAAAAACGCTTGAGATAAAATTTATAAAAATCATAGAGCTGGCGACGCCGAAAAAGTCATAAAAGGTAGATGTGAAAAGAGCTAGTCAGACAAATGAAGACTTCGGAGTGATAGATGAGGTGTGTGTTGGTGGGTGGTTGGTAGATTTAGTGGAAGGAAGGGTCACTCTTGATGCTTTGATGGTGCCTTTATGTTGCAGAAGAGTTATGAGTGCTAGAAGGGGCATAATCAGAGAATTATGGAGTGCTGAAGGAGGGAAGGTGATAAGAAAAAAAAGTGAAGTTTACATTAAAATGGAGAAATAAAAGTAACACAAGTATACCGCCAGTGAACAAACATGCTTGGTTGTAAATCAATTGCGATCAACAGAGTCATGTCTGCCTTATCTGCACCTTATCAACTAGCGCGGTGTTTTTCTTTTTTATTAGCATTTAGAACGTTCTCGAACTGAAATTTGAAAGTTGCAAAAATGAAAAATAAAAAAATGAAACATGACTCACAAAAAGTCGACAGGCAATCCATCGACCGGAGCATAATTAAGATCATCATCAGCACCATCATCCTCGTCTTCTTCATCATCAGCCTTTGTACTCTCGTCTCTTTGGTAAGAGTGACTGGAGAATCCTCGTTTATTCGAGTAGTAGCCTCTCTGTGGTATCTTACGGAGACTGGACGCCATTCCACCATTCCTTTCAGCAACATCCATGCTACTTTCTCCGCTCTTTTTCGCCCTGTAGCTCTTCTTGCTGTGCATCTTGTAGCGACTTGAACGTCTGTGTTTGTGTGTGTGTGTGTGTGTGTGTGTGTGTGTGTGTGTGTGTGTGTGTGTGTGTGTTTGTGTGTGTGTGTGTGTGT
>OX387256.1:7216393-7226393 GCA_947562095.1 Branchellion lobata | reverse complement strand
ACATTCAGCATCAGCTAGCAAGGTATCCGTTACCATTGGTTCACCCTCTTCATATCTTTTGCCCTCTCATATCTCAACAACACCTCGCTTACTACACAACAACCCTGAACAAATAATTAACAACCTCTTCACTCCCATAATCCGAATTATCCTTTTATTACATTTTTTATACGCTTGTTTTTTTTATTTTTTTTCGTTTTTTTTTACTTTTTCTTCGTTTTTTTTTCGTTTTTTTTCTTAGAAAACCACTTTTTTTTTTCATCGGCCTTCGATTTATTTTTTTATCATTATTTCCAGATTTTTCTCCTTGTTATTCATTTTTTCAAACGATCTTTTTTTTTCTTTTTTTCACTTTATAAACTTTTCCACCTTCACTACTATCTTCATCCTATAGTCACGAATCAAAGAGCTTTCCTTATCCAGGAATAATTCCTCGCCAATCAATCATTCTATCTATCAGTCAAACTATCGATCATCAGCTAAATTATCATTAATATGAACTTCTTAATGACTCATCTCCTTATCTAGATTGCATTTTAATTTGGCACATGCGCACATATCAAAGTTTTCAAAATTTTTCGTCTGCTAATTTTGTAGCTAATTTATCAGTGTTGAATTGATTAGTTTAACCTTCACAGGCCGATGAGACGACGTTGAAGCTGTAGCCCAGCCCACATCCGCCACCATCACCACCTGTTTCTTGTTCATGGCTTCCTTCATCAGCGTCCTTGTCCTTCCCATCCACCACCACCACTTCATCCACCACCACATCATCTCCTCCATCTACTTCCACAGCTTTCTCATCTTCACCAGTCTTTCTGACACCACCGCCACCATCACCATCAGTAACACCACCACCACCACCACCACCACCATCACCATCATTACCACCACCACCATCACCGTGATCACCATCACCACCATGATCACCACCATCACCACCAGTAACACCAACATCATCGCCATCACCCCCTTCTTTATCCACTCTACCTCCAGTAAATTTCTTCTCGTCATGCACGCTGTAGTCCCTTTCTGAGCTTGAATCTGGAAAAACGCCTACATTTGAGGTTGATGAAGATGATGGCGATGAAGAAGATGATGATGGTGAAGATGACGAAGAAGAAGATGATGATGATGGTGAAGATGACGAAGAAGAAGAAGAAGAAGAAGAAGAAGAAGAAGATGATGATGATGATGATGGTGAAAATGACGAAGAAGAAGAAGATGATGGTGAAGATGACGAAGAAGAAGAAGAAGAAGATGAGGTAGAAGCCGACGACATGTCAGGTGGATTGAAGCTCACGACACGAACACACAATGGCTGGTGGTATTTATTGAGATGGCACTGGAAACCAGGCGGGCAATGGTGATGTCTGCAGGCCCATGGGGTGGAAGGTTGGAGAGAGGCCCACTTGTGGTGCGATTGGGGACGAGGGGGGGGTTGTTGGTGAGGGTTGCTGTGGTTAGCAACGGTACGAGTCTTTGCGAGACAACAAGTTTTGTACGCTTGTTTGCACTGGTTCGTGTAGGGCAGAGAAGTGTCGAGGTGGAGGGAGTTGCAAGACATCGACTCCAATGCTGCTCTTGCGCCCATCCGGCAGCAGTTGCAACACTCCTGTTGTTGTGGTTGTTGTTGTGGTTGTTGTTGTTGTGGTGGTTGTTGTTGTATTTTTGGTTGTTGTAGCTTTGGTTGTTGTTGTTGTGGTTGTTGTAGCTGTGGTTGTAGTTGTTGTGGTTGTTGTTTCACGGTAATTAACGTTGTTGTGGTGGTGGATGTTACTATGTTTTTTGTTGTCGTTGTGGTGGTGGTTGTTGTTGTTGTAGGATTATTGTACTTGTGCGCTGGTAGTGAGAAATTATGGGTGTTGGTGGGAATTTTTGGCGAGGCTTTGTGAAGTAATTACAGGGTTTTTTTTTCACATTTTCTCATAAACTTTTTGGTGTTTCTATCAAAATATAAATGATGATTATACTTATTATTTTCACTTTTATGAATATGATTATTATGATTATTATGATTATTATGATTATTATGATTATTATGATTATTATGATTATAGTAGTAGTAGTAGTGTCATTGTTATAATAATTATTTTTTTGTTATTATTATTATGTTTTTGTTATTATTATTATTTTATTTTTTTATATATAATTCTTTACTTATTTTTTTATTTTTTTAATTTATTATTAAAATTGTTTCATCATCATTCGACTTGATATTGTTGTTTTCATTATGCCAGTAAGGCATTAATTTCTGCGTACAGGGCATTGATTTAAGTTCTCCGCCCCACGGCGTCAATTCAACAGTAATATAAAGTTTCTTTTTAATCCTTAACGTCTTCCACTCATTTCCAATCGTGGCTGGAATCATATGCATGTCTTTTGTGTGGGAAAGAGGTGTGAGTTGAAATGCAACACAATGATACAACCATACAAAACAACACATAATCAACATCTTCACGAGAAACAATGCAATAAAAATATGAATATAATATATGAAAACAATGAATATAATGGTTATACTAGTAGTAATAATAATACATAAAATAATAACTATACTAATAGTGAAAAAAATACTTAAAACAATAATTATAATAATAATAATAATTTTACTAAAAATAATACTTATATTAATAGAAATTGTTGTTGGCATCCATCTGTCTCGTGAGACAATAATAGTCATAATAATAATAAAAATAATAATGTTAATAAAAATATAAAAAATCCAAATTATGAAGTGCAAGGCAAGCAACTGGGGCGCCCAGACGAAGGGCCGCAAACTACAATGTTGTATTGTATGGGAAGCACGTGGAATTTGAGAATGCGGTTGGCGAAGGGTGTATGCGAAAATGGAGCATGTTTTCAAGGTTATTCCTGCTAACGTGGAAGTGCAATTTCATAGAACGCCTTCAATACTTGTACCTGATTATTGCTCCTTTGACATTTACGCCATGTTAACATCCTTTAATATGATTGAGTTGTTTGCTGGTTGATAATGGTTGAATGGTTGATGGATAATGGTTGAATGGTTGATGGATAATGGTTGAATGGTTGATGGATAATGGTTGAATGGTTGATGGATAATGGTTGAATGGTTGATGGATAAGGATTGAATGGTTGATAGATAATTGTTGAATGGTTGATCGATAAAGGTTGATGGTTGATGGAGGAATGGTTGATGGTTGATGGATGAATGGTTGATGGATGAATGGTTGAATGATAAAATGGTTGAATGGTTAATTAGAAGAATGGTTAATTAGATTAATAAATCAATGAACGGATAAGTGAATGGGCGAAAGATGTTATGACTAAGTGAATGAGCGACGAGTGAGTTAGTTCGATTCGTCAGGTGGTATGATTTGTCGTCTAGAAAGCCGTTAACTTCTTGACAAAATACAAAGAGGCCTTTATGAAAGAACAGATCAAAGAGGGGCCTTGAGGCTTTTCGAGTTAATGCCACTATGATGGAATTTGTATTTTTATTGTAGTTGTATTACAAAAAACAAAGAAATAGTATATCATGTGTAAACTGTATCATGTGTGCATTGTATCATGTGTCCATTGTATCATGTGTGCATTGTATCATGTGTACATTGTATCATGTGTACATTGTATCATGTGTGCATTGTATCATGTGTGCATTGTATCATGTGTGCATTGTATCATGTGTAGGGTGTATCATGTATATATAAACAAACTCATTGAGAATTCTTAATTGAAAGCTTCCATAGATCATCGAGCCAATGATATATAGGAAGATAAATTGCCGAGAAATACTTGATTTAAAGATGGAGGGGTGATAAATGAAAAGCTGGAAGGGTGTATTGACGGATCTGCTAATAAAGATATGTACGGACGAAAAAGTGATAAACGCTGAAAGTTAAAAAGACCGCAAAACAACACCTTCACGTCGGCATCTTCGTTCTTGAGCCACATGACGCTTTTGAGTTTTTGTTTCAAAACTGAAGCGCTACACGATGGCGTTTTGGTAGCCATGGCAACCTGTTTGCCCACCTTACAGCGGTGTTTGCGCTCCCGTGTGGAACAACAGACCTCCAAGGAGATGAGGCAAGCGCTGCGTTGTATGGGTGGATGGCTGGTGGGAGAGACGTTGTAGGAGGGAGCCAAAGGGTGGGTGGGACACGAACCACCATTCACTTCATACCACCTCCTTCCCACCTCACAACAGTGCTTTTGTACTATTGAGGCTGTGTGGTGGTGGTGGTGGTGGTGGTGGTGATAGTGGTGGTGGTGTTGGTGTTGTTGTGGTGGTGGTGGTGGTGGTGGTGGTGGTGGTGGTGGTGGTGGTGGTGGTGGTGGTGGTGGTGGTGGTAGTGGTGTTGGTGGTGTTGGTAGTGGTTATAGTGGCGACGACGGTGGTGAAAGTTTAAACGCGGCATTGTCATACTTGTCTTTTGTGCGTGTGTGGTGACTTGGCCGTTCGTTCTTGAGGCACCAGAGTGATTGAAGGTTTATCATTGCGCTCTTAAGAAACTTAAAGCCTTGTATCTATTTTTAGTGTTTGTGCGTGTGCGTGCGTTCCGCTCAGTTAGAGATGTGGTGACGTTTAATTGAAGTGAATGTAGGTGGTTTTGAGACGAGGACGAAGAAGGTAGAGTAGATATGACGTTGCTAGCAATCTGAAGTACCGTAACAGATACTAATATCCATAATGACTTTTTGTTTGCGACGGTTGACAAAACAAATATAACCGTAGTGCATTGAATTGTAGCGATTTTATGACTACAGAAACAATAACACCACAGTGATTTGTTACACTGGCAGACATAATGAGTGTGTTGTGGAGGAAAGTTGAACTGAGTACGCCAAGCTCGAGAGGCGCTTGAGATAAGACAACCGGTATGGGCGTCTGATAGGATCACTTAACATCGATGGCTTTCTTATCTGACTTCATAGCACGAGCCTCAGTGTTGTTACTAGGAAATGAGGTTGAGATATGCAACTTTGTGAAAATAAAATAGCGTGCAACTGAATAGGTTATAATAATTGTTGAAAGGAAATATTTAAAAGAACATAAAACTTCAAAGTTCTGCAGAAAGCAGGCGTAAATCTTTATTATTATTGTGAGCTTTTGTCCGGCATTTAGTTGCAAGCGGGCCATTCATTCGCTAAAACTTTTTGCACGTAAAATTCCTAAGCTGAACTTTTAAGGTGATACTTTATTTAATTGAACTTTTTTCTAAAAGTCATTTTACCCATTCAAAAATTTCAATAAAATTTTGTTAAAATTCCCTTTTAACTTTGCTCATTTACAAAATGTATTCAAATCTTTATTGTATGTCACAAATTATAGATTATTTAAAGAGATTAAAAGCATATGTAACCTAAAAATCAACTTAAGCTTGCACGCAATTCCATTTAAACACCAGCGTTGACGAAGTAAGTCAATCAGGATGGCACAAACCTTTGAAGAGATGGCAGGTGGCAAGAATGATAAAGATTAAGTGGAAAGACGTCTGGAAAGCCATGTTCACTTTTCACTAGAAAAACATTATTCTAGAAATCCGCTTCAACGATTTATTTGAAATATTTCTCGATACTTGTTGCTAGTTCATCCAGTGGCTTATCAAACCTTTGGTATTAGCAATCATCGTAAATCAAAATGAAGTTTTTGCATCTGATTCTCCGATCGACTGAACCTCACTCTTGTTTTTATTCACCAATCAAAACTAGCATGTATATTCAGAACTATAAATATGCTCCTAGTATGCTTATCTATATATAAATCTATGTATGAATAGATTCCGAGCATATAATGACATAAATACTTGTAAGTATATATTAGAAAGTTTACCTCACGTATTTATCACTATCATTTATTTTTTGCATATAAATAGATTATTCTCTTCTGTGGTAGTATCATTTTTCTAAATATCCTTGGCAGCAGTATATTAGTTGGGCCTGCTTAAGTGTTTTCCACATATTCGGCCTTACTCCAGATTTTTATATTAAAAAGTAACTTTATCTGGGTTTTCTACCGAGTTCGAAAGTGTATATTTATCCATCTATCAGTGAAAAAAGTTATTTATTCAAAATAAATTGAATTTAAAAATTTCATCGATTTTAAGCATCAAATTTTTATTTTTTTATCATTAAAATTTTTTTTGGAATTGATCTATTCCTGAACAACAAAATACTTTTTACTTTTCCTTTAGCGTTGTTTCTATGGCAATAAGCGCTAATGGAATTTGAATTGCACTACCATAGAGTGTAAAAAATTGTTATTCAAGTGGCTAGGGTTAGAGAAAAGCCTGTAAGAGTGTGGAGATTCTATTTAGTTTTACTATAGCTATTTTAATTCACCTTGTTGGTGGATTTTTATTAGTGAAAAAATCGAAACCAAAATGTCACAATTATCGCAAGATTCGTCATCCGAAGCGATCTCAAGAACCGATTTAGAAGGTACTTTTAACAAACAAATGCGAAAAGAGTATGAAGATGAAGAGGAAGAAGAATTTGAAGAAGAAGAGATGGAAGGGGAAGATCTGCTGGAAAAAGAAAGTGTAGAAGTGATTTCTGATGACGAGGAAGATATGGCCATTGTTAATAAGGTATTTTCATCAATTATTCCGCAACGGCTGCAAGGGTTTGATAATTTTGAATTCTTTCTTTCCTAGTCTAACTTTCTTTACATCGTTACCTCTAGTAAAGCTCTTAAAACTGTATTTTTCGCATAGTTCGTTGCGAAACGCTTTTGAACAGTATTTGATCAGCGTTATACAAATGTTTTGATTAGACAAGCTTAGCTTAAGTATTCTTTTATTGTACTTTTAGCGATCTTTATGCACTTTTGGTGCTGTGCTCACAGGAACGCATGCCGACTCCTCTGACGATCTTTATGATGCCGGATTGCCTGTCAATGCTCTGCAAGATTTCTAATGGACTGGCTCACGCGTTCGTCAAATTGGATGCTCGTGATCTGTAGGACTTTTTTGCATTGAGATTTCGAATGTTAACAAAAATCATTACAAAAATTCAAAATTAAAATTTCAGAAATATAAAATCTCTTTTAATGAATTGATAAATCTAAATATGTTTTTTGTTCATGCCCAAAGATCTCTAACCAGCATCAACATGCTGTCAGATTACATCTACCTAAATTACATCGGTAAGTACAAGGAAGCACTGTGTCGCATGAAAGCACGTTGCGTCACCTAGCGAATGATTTATAGTTCGAAATATTTTTAAAATATCCCAACAGACCTATCAATAAACTTCATTAGGGACTTGAATCCAGTCAATAACATCAAACATCTGCTGACCTTGAAAGCCGATAACAATCTCTTAACCGCAGTTCCCATGATGCCTTTCAACTTCCTGCAGAGACTCAGTCTCGCCAACAACTTCATTAACAGGGCCATAGGATTCACGCACCCTTCCCTGAAAGAACTTATCCTCAAAAGTAACTTTTAAGCTTGGCGCTCCTCTAAACTTCCACAATATATTTTATGTTAGATTTTATTAAGACTTAACTTCTTAATATTTTTTATTTCATACTTCATTTATTTATTATCAAATAAATAAATAAAGTATTTTCTAACTTTTTAAAACTCATCATCATCATCAATCAAATTAAATTCTCAAAGCTTTCCCGTCCCTGCAGACAATCGTCTGCGTTCGATGACGGGCTCCAAGGTAGGCAGTATGTCTTACCTCAACATGGTCGACCTCTCGAACAACAAACTCACCAACCTCAACGGACTCGAGTCTGAATCCATAAAAATCCTCTACCTGGTGGGTGGGTGCTTCTACATGGGGGTAGGTAGGTGGGGGCTGGTTTTGTGGGGAAGTGGAAGAATTTATGGGTTGTACGTGAGTGGGTTATAATTGTGGGTAAAAGGTGGGTAGACTTTGAGGTAGATGTGTAAGTTGGTGAGTTTGTGGGTAAGTGAGTGAGTTTTGTGGGTGGGAAATTGGTTTTTTAAACCGGGGTTTTTTGGTTAACTCAAAAAAGCGCTTCATCACATTTCATACACCATTTTCCAAGCAAGCGTTATGTAACGCTCCACCGCCACCAGGGCTACAACCGCATTGACAACCTGGAGGGGATCAATGAAATCCCGAATCTACAGACGTTGCACTTGAGAGGAAACAAACTGAGAACCCTCGATCCTAGTCTCTTTGAGTTGAAGGAGCTCAAACTACTGAACCTTAGGTGCTTGAATGGTTGTTGCGCAGGTGGTGGTTGCATAATGGTTGCACGGGTGATGGTTGCATGGTGGTTGCAAGGACGGTAGTTAATTAACTAGTGTTAGCAATTAAGTCATTTTCAGGAAAAACCGCCTCAAGTCCTTTGAAGACATAGCAGACTTGTCGCTCGTTACTACACTCAAGACTCTCGTGTTGTCCGGTGAGTTATCATGCTTGCTGTGGTGTCAATGGTAGTTGTGATGTCATAGGTAGCTAAAATGTCGATTTTGCTACCGAGATCTATAAGTTGCTATGTTCAAAAAGTTTTTCTATACGTTTGGAAAATCATTGTGTTGTTGGTAGTTGTGGTTCGTAACGTAAGCAGAGCAAGAGCTCCAAGAGTGACTCCATTGGCAACAGAGAACCCTCTGGCGAGGGGAGACTTGTATCGACAGGAGGTGCTCATGCGAGTGCCTACTCTGCAGAGGATCGACAAGAAAATACTCGACGAAAACGACTTCAAAGAAGTATTGCAACGCGCTGAGCAGTTATACTAACATAAAATAGAGTTTATTTATCAAAAATAATACAAAATAATAATAGTAATTGTTATTACGAATATTCATTTTTTATTTCCACTGTGGTTGTATGCCTTTTACGCCATTGTCAGGTTGCTGAGCTGAAGAAGGAACGTGAGGAGAAAAGAAGAGAAGAAATGATGACTGTTATATCGAAAGATGAAGAAGATGAAGAAGAAGAAGAGGAGGAAGAAGAAGAGAAGGAAGAAGCACAAAAGGGTGTTTTTTCCGCGAATGAGGTTGAAGACGCAACTGAGGGAAGCGATTATGAAGAAGATATGGATGAAATTCAATGATAAACAAAACACGTAAGATTATGTTTTTTTGAATCTATACTTTAAAATAAAAACCACCTCAACGAGTGAATTTTTTGGAATATGTTAGATCGTATATGATTGCTTTGTGACAACCGAACTCAGGATGAAATTTTAGATAAACAAATTCATTTGAAATTTGAGAAGTATCAAAAGCAAAATTTCAAAACAAAGCATTCACAAGGTGCTTTCAGATGAGTATCTTGAGTTCATAAAGTTTTTTGTAGTGCTCAGGCCTGTTGCACTTGAGGTAGTGGCCCATCTTGCCTGGCACCTTCTGCTCCTTAGACAGACCTGCCAGAAAAAAGGTGGTCAAACTATACAAATCTAAAAACAAAGAAAATCTAAGACTTGAAGTCGAGCTTTCCTACCAAGTTTGCTAAGAAAGGAGTTGATTTTGTGAGATGCATTCTTGATTTGAGATTCATCTTCTAGCAGTACCTCCACTTCACCCACACAAAAGCCTGTGTCAATGCGATCAATGTCGATTATTAAATTTTCTATACAAAACGTCTGCCGTTGAGTGACGATGGTGGCAAAAGGAAGCACATGGTAGTGCTCCAAGCAACTTTGCAGACTGTCAAAATTATCTACTCTTTGAAGGCTTGTATCTTCTTGCAAAATAGGCAAAAGTAACTGAATGATGCTTGATGGACACTTGGTTTCTTTATAAGAGGAGGTCAGCAGCTTTTCATCGGCAAACCTGTTACCAGCAGGACTTTTCAATTCCCAAGTTTCATCACGTAGACGCAGCCAGAAATTATTTTCTGTAAGAACATTCTTTTTAGAATCGTAGTAAACATCAGTAAAGGTTTTTTTGCCCTTTTCCACTACTCCCATTTCATGTAAAGTTTTCAAAACGTTTTCGTCCACTCTGAATTTGCGTTCCACCTCAATCATTTTTCTATTTTGATGAAAATCTTAGAGCAAAACTTTTAATTCTAGAGTGAGAAATGA
>OX387256.1:7183893-7211393 GCA_947562095.1 Branchellion lobata | reverse complement strand
GGTCTTTGGTGTCATGCTTCATGGAGTTGTTGTGTGGTCTTTGGTGTCATGCTTTGTGGAATTGTTGTGGTCTTTGGAATCGTATGGTGGTTTTTAGAAGTGCGAATATGGAGATTCGTGTGTTATTATATGTAGGAGCATAGAAAGATGTAGTGGGTGAGTTGTGTGGTGAAGTGTAGAGGCTTGGTGGGTGGAATGATTCCGTGGGGAACTGATGGTGGAACAGTGACCTCTTCTTGATGGTTTGTTGTCCGATGCGAACCACTCTCATGACGTCATGCACCGTCCTGTTAAAGTCGAAGATGCGAGATGCCACCAAGAGAGCTGTGTGGTGGGAAAAATGATGATGACGACGACGACGAGGATGATGATGGACACCCACCTGCTCCACAGATGCCCGAAGGTCTCCTTCCTTGCACCATCCAGTCACGTCCCATCCTCGACACCAGCCTGCGTCATTGAGTTGTTATAAGTTCAATAATATTATTGTGTTTATAAGTGCAATTTTAACAAAAATTAAAATTAAAAATTTTAATTATAGTAATAAAAATAATAATTATTATTTTTATTTATTTTCTTTTTTTTCATATTATAATCATCATCATTATTTCCAAAACAATGGCACAACTACTGCCAAGCAACCTGGTGGCAGTCCGACACACATCCATCATCTTATCTCCATACTCCATTTTGTGTGCATATCGTTCTATGTAGAGGGCGGGGTCTGTGGTGTGGGGTCAATTAAATTGTTAATTAATTAATTAATCAATCAATTCATTAATGACATAGGGTCAGATGATACATTTTGCAAGGATTTTGAAGAGAAATGAAGAGAGGTTGGAAACATGGAAGAAGTTGGAGACATAGGAAAATTTGAATAGATTGCCTTTTGACATCCCTGGCAGTCATTTCAATGATAAGAAAAGAAGGGTTAAAAACACATAACCAATAGCAGGAATAGTGATGTAGAGGTCCTTTGAAAGTTGCAGGTAAGTGTGACCGAGTGTATACACATCTATCTGTTTGTTTGTATTAGTCATTGTATGTGAGTATTTCTAAGTGTGTGTTGGTGAATAATAATTATATGGAATATGAATGATACATACTCCGAGCTTGTCACTGAAGTCCAGCAACATCACTGTAACAGAAAATGTGTAATTGAGTTTCGTAAGTGAAAATAATGACTAAGCAAGAATAAGGAGTGTGACAAAGCAAACTAACATGGCTTCTTTTCAGTTCGACACACAATATAAAGACAGGCGGCAGCAACATGGATGGACTTGCGGCCTTTAGTGAGACCCTTAGAAACAGCCAACTTGAAGTAATTGTAAGCTACATCTGCGCAGTATGAGCTCATGTTGAGATTGCAGGCGAGATTCTGAATACGTGTGCGACCTGGTTGAGTTTTTGATGAGGTGTGAGTAAATTAACCAGTTTTTGTTGACAAGTTTATTATACCATTATCGAGGGTGTATTGTCTCGAATCTCGATGTCCGTAACTTCTCGATCCTGCTACTCTCGCATGCTTGCCTTCAAAAGAATTTCAATTACATTGAGGGTTTCTGAATTAATACTTTTCATATGGAAACCTTCTGAGCTGACGAACTGTCCTAAAGCAACTACGCCGCCTCCAGAATTTTCCTGGAACTGTATTTCTGAGACAATCACCTGATCTTCCACCACAGCGCC
This sequence comes from Branchellion lobata, assembly GCA_947562095.1. Lineage (NCBI taxonomy): Eukaryota > Metazoa > Annelida > Clitellata > Hirudinida > Piscicolidae > Branchellion > Branchellion lobata. The sequence continues at coordinate 7,209,704 of OX387256.1, read as the reverse complement.
ACACTGAGTGCATACCAGCATGCCGTTGTCATCCTCCATCTCAGTTGAACCACAATTTCCACAAATCGTCATTTTATTTTGATACTATAAACCGGAAAAAATGTAAATCTATATCTTTATTATATATGCCAATATCCTAAGTTAGCTCAAGTTTGAAAGAAGTCTCAATCTATTTAATGAAATTTAGTTGTAATTTACTTTTCTAAAAACATAACTTCATAAAAAAAGTTCTTGTTGAATTAAAGTTTTGATTTTAGCAAACAATTTCAATAATTATTTTACTTTTTCCAATTCTTGTTTCATAAACTAATTTATTGAACTTTTTCATGAGAACTTATTTTTAAATCTACTTTTGTATTCTCTTACTTCGTTCGCTTAATATCAAAATGTTAGGTCGAAATGCTCTGAGAGCGTATAAACTATCTCAGTTTCCCAGTAAGAGTTTTTTTTGTGTTGAAAAATTATTTTTTTGTTTATGAATATTATTCAACCCTCTCAGTAGTCAGTACTTCTAAACACGAATCAATCTAATACAAAATTTCGCGAATATTTAAGGTTAACACTGAAAAATATTCACATTCAACTTTTCAACTAAACAGTTGTTCAGCAGAGCAGACGAAATGTGTATGAAAAGCCTTCTATAATCTTGCACAAGAACATAGTAGATGAATATAAGCGGACCAAATTAATTGAAGAAATTCAACGAGAAGAGGACGAAAAAAATAAAATCAATAACATTGATATGGTTATGATTTCTTTTTAGATAAATCATTCCAAAAATATATTTTTATCGTTTTTTCACAGCCAGTAAAAGGCATGCAGAATCCCTTTTTGAAGCCTCATCCTCGCTGCATTCTTTGTGAACACAACATACCACTCGACTACAAAGTTATTATATTTTTCAATTATCACTGTTTCTATCAGGAACAAACTAACTGGAGTTTATACTCAAACTACTTTTTTTAGAATACTCGTCTGCTGAGCCAGTTCACTTCATCTTTCACCGGCCGTATATATGATCGTGGTGTGACAGGGTTATGTTTGTACATGCAGAAAAGAGTTGCCAAGTTAATCAAAAGAGCTCGCATGTTTGGTAGGGGGAGGGTGGTTGTGTCTGATTTTAACTATGCACTTTAGTAGAGAGGTTGAATGAAAGCTTTCGAAATAAAATTCAATATGTTATCTAATCAAAAATTTTGTTAAGATCTTCTTGTATATTTATCAAAAATTCTTTGAAAATTAATTTTCTGAGAGCTTAACAACATTTTATTTTTAAATGTAAAAAAGGTAAGAGTGGAAGGGAGGAAGTTACACAGTGGGAATGCGTTTTTAGCATAAATATAGTTAAAAAACGGAGTATAGGATCTGAGTTTGTTGGTAGAAGCATAACTACTTAGTCATTCTTTTTTGTTTAATCAGGATCACAACCTATTGTCAAACAGTCCAATAGAATATCTTTGCAAGATCAACACTGGAAAGCATTCACATCACAACTCATCCACACAGGCTACATGCCGTATGAGGTGAAGGAGCCCAGATATGTGCAAGACCCAAAACTTTTTGATCCTTTCAAACGAAAACAATAACATCAATGTTTTTATAATAAAATGGTCAGTTCTGTTAATAATTTCCAAAAAGTCTTACTTTTAAACAAAACCTAATATTTGATAAAGTTCTGAAAATTTCTTCTTTCTTATTACTTTTTCATAACTATCCTTAGATATTAGTAATTCAATAACTCTTGGTATTTTTCCCTAAAATATTTCTCATGTATTAAACTGTGGAATTCAACTTTTTCATAACTCATAAGAGTATTGCTTTTTTGTACTTTACTCCAAAAATATAATTAAAAACTCGAATTTTTGGCATAGAATTCGACAATAAAGCTTTTGTGGAAAAGTTACAAGTGTGACATACTAGCCTAAATTATGACGTGTGGTGCGTATGTTCGACATACATCAAAACTACGTGATTAATGCCACCAATAATATTCGTATTTGTATTTTATTTTATTGTATTGTTTTGTACATCAAAAAGAGCTATGACGACGAATCCCTAGCAGTGATCCGGTTAATGATGCTTTATTCAAATAATACATTTTGTGGGGTTGAAAAAGCCACGAAGTGGTATGCTATGCACGTGTGGAATCGAACGAGTGAGTCGAATGATTGAATAAATAACTAAGGGCTGCTTACTAAATGGACTATGACGACAGTGTGGGAATGCAGCTGTGGTGTGTGAAGTGGCGGTGAGCCTTTGAATAGTTCGAGAAACATCGGTTAGTCTTCGAATAAATTATGTTAGCTTGAGTCAAGCGTTGAATGTTCGTTTATGATGTCCCGCGTGGACCTATGAATGGTAACAACTATTTACCAGACGATAGTCATTCTCGATTTTGATTTAAAAAATACTTTCATCCACTCAGGCGAAGGAAGTTAGGTTGATTATAATCCATTAGAATGTTTATTTATAACAAACGAACAATTTATAAATGGCAAAGTTTGTTTATTTATATTTATATATATTAAACTATCTAGCTTTCTCCATCAAAAATGTCAATTGTCGTTTCATCTTTTGCTCGAGCCTTCATAAGGATCCAGGCAAGTCCTAGGAGCGAATCCGACTTCTGACTTGCAATTCCTCAGCTTCCACCAGTTCTTCGTGTCCTTCAGCACCTGTCACATTTGTGTTTGTTGTTGAGACTAGACATTTCCAACAAATGTTGCATATTTATTCAACAAAATGTTGTAGATTTAGTCAACAAAATGTTTTATATTTTCTCAGCAAAGTGTTGTACATTTTCTCAACAAAATGTTGTATATTTATTCAACAAAGTTTTGAAAATTACCTCAACAACGTCTCCGACAGTAACCGATAATTCTCTTTCATTCTTAGCTACATAGTTGGCCTTGGCGATGCAAATCCTGTCAACAAAAGGTCGTTTTGGTTTATAGTAAATAGGAGTTTATTGTACTTAGAAGCTTGAATGGTTCGTGAGTGATTTGCTCTTTGTGAAATTTAATCTAAACTAAGTAACAAATAGGTGGATAATAGGACTAAACCTTATATAGGCTAGCACAATAGCTCGAGGTTATAAAATTATTTTAAATTCTTATAAATCGTTATGAATGCTTCGATAAGATTGAATCTAGATCTATGACATGCCGCTTCAGTAAACATGCACATGTCGTACTTGGCATTTTCTTTCAACAGTTTCTTGAGAAACTTTTCTGTGAGAGATGCAATGCCGGAGGACGAAGAAGATGAGATGGAGCCGAGAGAGCTGTCTGTCTTTTGTGGCTGTGGTGTGGAAGTGTCAAAAAATCATTATAAAATGTTCATTTGTGAAGCACACAATCTAGCACGGCCTTAGTCTAACAGCTGGAATTCTTCTATTTGAATCTATTTATATGTTTAACCCTTCTCATGGAGCTGATAGGTGAGTTGGAAGGTGTGAAGATTTCGTTCATCCACTCCAGAGGGGGTGACCAGCCGTTCTTGAAGACAGGCACGTACATGGGCAGCTTCTCATGCCACTCATCACTACACTTCTTCCAGCCGTCGCCTAGTTCGTTCCACAGTTGATTTTCTTTGGTGTCCAGACAATTCTCGAACAAATTGATCACCTGGTGCAAAGTACGTCATCGTTAGTGATTCTAATATGTGAACACGTGTTCGAATGCATGGACACACGAATATATATGCAAGCGATAACACATTAAAAATAATAAAATACGTTTCAAATTATGGAAACATATAAAAAATATAAGAACATATCAAAAACTATAAAAACACATACATAAATACAAAAACACAATACCTCGGGCGTGATGAGCGGATTGGTGACTTGTCTGGCGAGTTCCAAGCCAGACGAGGAGTTTGAGTTAGGGCTGGTGTTCACCACGAGCGAGAGAGGCTTGAAGAGGAAGTGAACCAGCTCAGGGGCGTTGGGGTTACAGATTATTCTCTTCAGCTTAGCCTGCGGGAGCATCGTTCGTTAGAGAATTTAAGTCAATAAGTTAATTTTTGCTTTAAAAAATTAGTTTAACATTTAAGTTTTCGTTATAAAGCAGAAAGCTACTTAAAAGCGATTCACTGGTCGCGGGATTTGTTTCTTTTTAGAGGTGTTAGCTTAAAAAGAAGCGTTAAAAATTAATCTTGAAGAAGGCTGAAAAATTGAGAATAAATGAATGAACGCACAATGAGAATGAAGGATAACTTGAATTCCTTGAGAATGTCCACAAACTCCTTCGCCTGCAGCTCCTTGCATCGCATGTTCTGCAGGCCGTCTGTGATGGATGTCAATCATTTCAACTCCGAAGCTTTTGTGTGGCCACGCCATTAATCTAATCTAATCTAATCTAATCTAATCTAATCTAATCTAATCTAATCTAATCTAATCTAGTCTAATCTAGTCTAATCTAATCTAATCTAATCTTATCTAATCTAATCTAATCTAATCTAATCTAATCTAATCTAATCTAATCTAATCTAATCTAATTTAATCCAATCTAACCATATATATCGATAGAGCTGCTTCCACACTGTTCAAGAGCGCTCTACTAATAACTCAAATAGACCATGCTACTGATAATATTACTCATAATAAAAAAAACAATGAAAAATAAATGATACTAAATAACTTTTATGAGAGTTATTAATAATAATAGTGAACAACTGGGATATTAGTTTAAATAATAAAAATTCTGAAAATAACTCGAATACTACCTTTGGAAGATAAATTTGATAATATTTTCAACAAATACTCCCACAATAGGCTCAAAATATAGACATTATAATCCTCAAGTGACATTGAGTGATGAAGTTTGAAATAACAGGCGTAAAATAGCTAACTTATATCTTGGAAATAACTTTGAAAATCATTTAAAGATTTACCGACATACCTCCGAAGCCAGATGATCGGACTGTCTTGCGTTTGGCCTTGGCTTGGTAGGCATAGGCAACGCGGTGAAGATGGGTGATGAAACTCTCAATATCACTGAACAGGTAGTCAAGCAGTTTCTGGAGGAGTGATGTGTCTTCTGTGATTATAGTGCATCAGATTGAGTTCTTAGAACGGTGGTACAGGCTGCTTCAGATTACACGGTAGCGCTAAACAGATGGTTAGATAAAATGATACCGGATTAAATGAGATTAAGTTAAATCAAATAGATAAATTCTGCTCTAGATTACAAACAGATGAGCTTTGACTAGATTAGACGCAAGGTTCTGTCACCAACCACTTGTCTGTCCACGGCGTCGACAGGGTCAACGATGTCCTTGGGGATCTCCCCTCTCACCGTCTGGAATCCGTACTTCTTGCTGAAGGGATCTGTAAAATGGTGACATTTTTATAACACATTACGTTACAGTGCAATACAATTATATAAAAGGCAATACAATACAGTGCAATACAATTTTATACAAGGTAATACAATACCATGCAACGCAATGATATGCAATACATAACGATGCAGTAATTAAATTGAATTATCTTTCATAAATCCCAAAGAGCTCGTCACTTTATAAACTAAACTTATTTAATGAAAATAGCGCTAACTATTTAAAAATTCAAAAAGGTTAAAAAAAGCTGTGCAGTGTTGACTATTAAAAAATTAAAAATTGTTAACATATTGATATATCATCATTTCATCTGTCCATCTCTTTGCTCACCTCCACCAATCAGAGCGTCAGGAAAGATGGGTGACACATCGTCACGAACAGGCGCTCGCTGGACTGGGTCTCTGTGGAAAGGTGTGCTGGTGAATGACTGTGGCAAACGGCTTGGAACTCAGACAAGTGTGTCAAGATTAAGTAGGTTAAGATACAAGCCTTAACTTTTTTTAAAAATTCATTAGTGAACATGTAAAAAATATTATATTGAAGCTTCAAATACAATTGATGCAAAACAAAATACCAGCGAGTATTAGTGTTTGTTTTAAAGCATACTTTGAAAATACACTATTCAGCAAAAACATACAATTGATGGCAGTGGATTGTATCTAAACTATACAATCGGGACCATTAAAAATGTACCTTTACATTTGAAGCTTTACCTTTACATTTGCGTTTTTATATCCATAAACAACGTGAGTAACGAGTTTGTAATTTAAGTAAATTTTCATAAATTCTTGTGTATTGAATAATCAGGAGGGTGCGATGACTGAAGAACGCACCTTCTCAGCGACACCTTTCTCGCCTTGTTCACCTCATTCTCAAACTCTTTCCCCTGTGGGAGCCAAGTTTTCGTTGGGTTGTTCGTATTTTTTGAAATTCATTTGAAAAACCTTTAAAGCGAAACAACATTTTACTATTTCTTCTTTTCCCAAACCACCTATTTCACACCACATCTACATCAGGACATCATCTACACCACATCCACACCAACACCCATTACACACCACACTTCTCACACCACATCCAAACCCCAAAAAAACTACACCCATAACACTACACCAAAACCCACAACATGTCTGCACCACACCATTCACACTTCATCTCCCCCCTTCAGACTACACCCACACCATCATTCACAGGTCCACCCTTCAGACTACACCCACACCATCATTCACAGGTCCACCCTTCAGACTACACCCACACCATTCACACTTCATCTCCAACCTTCAGACTACACCCACACCATTCACACTTCATCTCCCCCCTTCAGACTACACCCACACCATCATTCACAGGTCCACCCTTCAGACTACACCACACCATCACTCACAGGTCTTCCCAGGCACTGGAACATGTGCAGCTCGTTGATGGAGCCATCAAAGATGGTGAACATGATTAGATTGTTGTAGCCGATGTTTGTGGCTTGAAAACACGTGAGGTCTTTCACCACATCCACTGGGAACCTTGCAGGGTGTTGATGATGATGATGATAAAGAAGAGGAGGAGAAGAAGGAGGAAGAAGAAGAGAAAAAAGAAAAAGAAAAAAGTGAAATGAGAAAAAAAAAAGAGAAAAAATAAATAAGAATAAGAAGAAAAAAAGTATTTCAAAGCAGTTAAGGCTGATGATGAAAAAAGACGATGGCGACGACGACGACAATAAAAATAGCAATAATAAAAATAAATAAAAACAAAAAATAAACACTGACTCTTCGATGATGTTGCCAGTGTTGATGTCAGACACAGTCACCAGGGAGGATTTGACGGTTAGTCTTATCCTCATCTTCCAAATGCCTGTGGTCTGTTCCATCAGCTTCAGACGCTCCAGGCCATCCTGAGTGGTGAAGTGGGTCATGATAATTCCATTTTTATAATTATAATTATAATAATTATAATTATCATTATAATTCTTTTATTCATCTTAACCTAATCTAGTCAAAACACTTGTCTAGCGCTGTTACATACTGTTGAAATATGCCGGAAATTACTTCTGCACCTCCAAAGATAAAAAAAATAGCGCCTCATTGATTCAGAGTATTTTTTTATTGGGCTATAAAAATGGGACTAAAAAACAATTTCATATTATTTTAAATTTTTTTTCTTTTAAATAATTGCGCTTTCTTCAAGTGGTTCACGATGTGACAAGCTGACGTGTAAGGCGTTGAAAGAAAACAGGTGGAAGAATAAAAAGAGGAATTTTAAAAGATTGAAAACAAAAGAAAGATTATACAGAAAAAAAAAAAAAGAATTAGAAGAAAAAAAGAAAATGACGAGATATTGGCTTAATAGAGATGGACCTCAATTTATTCTTTCATCGTCATATAAAACAATAAAAGCAAAAGCAAGACTTCTCTGTTGAAGATTAAAAAAAATAAATTAAATAAATTAGAAAAATGATAATAATAAGATGATGATGATGAAAACGAAGAAACAGTAAAAAAAGATGAAGAAAAAGAAGAAGAAGAAGAAGAAGAAGAAGAAGAAGAAGAAGAAGAAGAAGAAGAAGAAGAAGAAGAAGAAGAAGAAGAAGAAGAAGAAGAAGAAGAAGAAGAAAAAGAAGAAGAAGAAGAAGAAGAAGAAGAAGAAGAAGAAGAAGAAGAAGAAGAAGAAGAAGAACGAACCTTAGTCTCGATGCGTTCAGCTGGAGCGAGACTGAAGGTTGCCAGGTGGTCGCACGTGAAGACGTTTCCCGCTTGTAGTTGTTTCTGTTGTTGTTGTTGAGAAGAGGGGTGGGCGTAGTTGTGTTGGTGTTGTTGTACATGGCCATAGGAGGGCGGCTGTAAGTGCTGTGACAATTGGTGATTTTGAGGCTGCTGGTAGATGGATTGACTACTCTGGTGGTGGTGATGGGGGTGGTGGGGGTGGTGGGGGTGGTGGGGGTGGTGGTTGGAAGGGTGTTGTTGGCCGTAAGGAAAGGCGTCTCTTGACTGGGCGGTGCTGTTGGCCGACTGAGCTAGTCTGTACGGGGAGTTATCTCTTCTCTGCTGAGCCGCTGCCTGCTGTTCAGCAAAAGGGTACTGGTAGATGGGAGTCTGAGCCATGTCCGATGTGATCTTGCTCGCCAAGAGAAAGAGCCAAAAAGGCGGAAGATTCTGGTAGTAGTGCTGAGGGGTGCCTGGGGGGTGGAATAAGGCGAATTGGTGCTATCGAACCGTACCAAAAATACTTTCATTTTTTTTTGAAATTTTTATTTCATGAGAAATTTTCGAGATTCATCAAACACACTTTATTAAGTCGACGATGATCTGAAGCAAGTTGAAGATGACGATTTTAGTCTAAAAATTATTCAAGTGGAGAATAGTGTGAATTAAAAGCTAGTTAGATTTGTGATGTTAATAAAAATCTTTACAAGAGAAATGGTTTCGGAAAGTTTCTTCATAAATGTTAAATTTTCTGTTAAGTAATGGCACCTCACAGCTGAACAATTGGTCTATGTGGTCTTATACGCACTTCATGACCGCCCATATGAAACATGCCAAAACAACAGCTATGCATAAAGACACACGTACGCGGTCACACACGCACATACGCTCACTCACTCACACATGCACACACACACACACACACACACACACACACACACACACACACACACACACACACACACACACACACACACACACACACACACACACACACACACACACACACACACACACACACACAACGAACACATACCAGCACAAGAGAAGCAAGCTCAGACCCCTTTGAAACACTGGGTACTTTTCTTGTCGAGGCCTAGGAAACCTTGCGAACCGCAGTCTCTATAGCTCCCTTCTCCAGTCCACATTTCTTGTTTTTACTTTCATATTATTTTACATATTCTTTTGCTTTTTAATATTTTTCCTCTCATTCTTCTTCTTCTGCTTCTTCTTCTTCTTCTTCTTCTTCTTCTTCTTCTTCTTCTTCTTCTTCTTCTTCTTCTTCTTCTTCTTCTTCTTCTTCTTCTTCATCTTCTTCTTCTTCTTCTTCTTCTTCTTCTTCTTCTTCTTCTTCTTCTTCTTCTTCTTCTTCTTCTTCTTCTTCTTCTTCTTCTTCTTCTTCTTCTTCTTCTTCTTCTTCTTCTTCTTTTTCTTCTCCTTCTTCTTCTTCTTCTTCTTCTTCTTCTTCTTCTTCTTCTTCTTCTTCTTCTTCTTCTTCTTCTTCTTCTTCTTCTTCTTCTTCTTCTTCTTCTTCTTCTTCTTCTTCTTTTTCTTCTCCTTCTTCTTCTTCTTCTTCTTCTTCTTCTTCTTCTTCTCCTTCTTCTTCTTCTTCTTTTTCTTCTTCTTCTTCTTCTTCTTCTTCTTCTTCTTCTTCTTCTTCTTCTTCTTCTTCTTCTTCTTCTTCTTCTTCTTCTTTTTCTTCTTCTTCTTCTTTTTCTTCTTTTTCTTCTTCTTCTTCTTCTTCTTCTTCTTCTTCTTCTTCTTCTTCTTCTTCTTCTTCTTCTTCTTCTTCTTCATCATCATCATCTTTTTTTATATTAATATTTTCATGGTAGTATGCATGCCTATCCCGTTCAAATTTCAGAACTTGATTGCAGAAGTGGAAGGAAGTTACCAACATTTGAGTTGATCACTTCGTTATTTTTACGTCAAATCTCTGCGTTAACTCTACGTCAAATCTCTTCGTTAACTCTACGTCAAATCTCTGCGTTAACTCTACGTCAAATCTCTTCGTCAACTCTACGTTAAATCTCTTCGTTAACTTTACATAATTTTTTTGTATTAGCTCTACGCCAATTTCGTTTATTATTCACCTTAATTGCGTTAACTTCAAGTTACTCTCCACGTTAACTTTGCGTTACTTTCAACGTTAATTTTGAGTTACTTTCAACGTTAACTTTGCGTTACTTTCAACGTTAACTTTGCGTTACTTTTAACGTTAACTTTGCGTTAACTCCGAGTTACTCTTTAGTTAACTCGTTACGTTATTTTTACGTCTCGCTTGGTTTCACACTCAGAAGCAAGCTATTGTCAATTTCCCAACCCAGCTCAAGCTTTTCCCAATCAAAACTAATCCCTACTCTTTCGCTACCTCATTTTTGAAGTCAGAAGCAAACTTCGAGAGCTCGAAATGAAAAATCATGGAACTCAGTAAAAAAATAGAAAAATAATTTTTTTTATATAACTTAAATTTTCATATTCTTCAATGCTCAATGAAGCGTGAAAAACTGTGAATCATAATCTCAATCGAAAATACTTCTAATACGAAGTATTTCATAACAGCGAGTAACTAACAATACAAAACTCAATAAAAGAAATTTATCTATTAAAACATAATACAAAGAATTTACATTAAAAAAATTCATTATAATGATTTTATTCATGAGACTCAATTTAAAAACTCGATGTAACCATCCGATACAACAACTTACTAGCAAAAGTCAATATTGAAGCTAATATATAAAAAAAGTCATAATACCTTGTCATAAAAATCATATACGTCTACCCGGCACATCAGCTGATGTAACTATTAGGCCCTTATCATTTAATCCATTTACACACGCCCTAAAAATCCAAGATTGACGTCATTGCGTGCTAATAAACTTTGTTTTTTTTTTCGCATAGCTTATTGAAACTATTGAAAGCCACCAAAAAAATTCTACAAGCTTCTAATTTGTAAGCCAACCTACTTTGAAGTACTTCTGTCGCTTGTACTGGCCATACTTGGCCTTGTAAAGGAATTGAACTCAAGCTTCTCCATCAGTAAGAACGTTACAGACTCATTTCGAAAAGGACATTTTCTATGTATGCGTATCACTATAGCATCATTACTCAGAGCGCTCTTGAACAGTGTATAATCAGCGCTATATAAATGATTTGATTAGATTAGACTAGAACCTTTGAAGTCTTCTAGACAGCTCGACACACAACTACCTTGCTTGCTTTCAACTTAAAGATGATCTTGACAGCTTTGTTAGAAGCGACATGAGTCTTAGAATAACTGAATAGAATTTTTATAAGTTTATCGAAAGGTTAGTTTTTAATATTTTTTTGGGAGTCAATCTTTGAAAAATGTTTGCCAAAAAAGAGAGTAGAAAAGAAGTTGAACATGTGAAGATATGAAGGGCGTTTCTTGTTGTTTGTGTCAGGAGCATTGTATGATCGAGTGAACCCACGTCACAATGCTTTTGTGGATGTTTCATTTATAAAATAATGTTGTTTGCTTTCTCTTCAAACAAATAGCGCCCGAAAGAAGAAAAAAACAGTAAACAGTGTATTAGAATTGGTACTGATACACCCACTAGGAAGCTCTCAATGCTTGATCTACGCTGTTATCATTTTTGAGTAGATAGAATTTAATCTAATCTAATCCAACCAAGGCATTTATATAGCTCGGAGTTGCACTGTTCTAAAGTGATAAAAGCTAGTATAGCCAAAGATGCATTGGAATGGTAGATAAGCACTTGTCCATGCAGATCTACCTTTCCTAAAGAGCTGACAGACTCAAAGAAACGAACAAAACCGATCCATCCTCCAATAAGGTGCTTTGCGGGAGTTGCAGAGATTGTCGTAAGGAAGCCCTAAGCCTTCTTAAGAACTCCAAGTTTTAACTTTCCGAGGTTTGCTACCGAAGCAAATGTTTTTGTAACATTTCCAGCGTATGTCCACACTTGATCTAATGAAGACTATAACTATGAAGCTCTTCCTACAATCGCACATAGATTCGACGGCCTGAATAATTGACGTCAGTCGACTTGAGAAGTCAAAAAGTGTGACAACATTCATTCTTTGACATTACATAAATCCTACAAAAAAACTTGGTTTTCGGCCACAAGTCATTAAAATGCCATTTTTTGTTAAACGCATGGCAAGTATTTTATAGATAGTTGGCGGGCTAAGACTAAATGAGACTTTCAAAAACGGAAATAAAAGCTTTATAACTACGCTGTGAAGCGCCATTAGAAGTGACACTATTAATAGTATTGCTATCAAAAGACAAGTGAGTGTAGAAAGAGTGAAAAAATGGAGAAAATTCTTTAAAAAATAGACGAAATATCTGCTGATGACGACTTAGCCATTAATACTGAAGTCTTCAATAATGCAGAACTGCATAATATGGCTGCGATGATTCATAGAGCGAAGCTGCAAGACACATTGGTGAATAAACTAGATTGAATCCTTTAATACGCCTGAAGAGCTCGTCTGGCGATTATTGAACCATCGGCTAGCTCCTCTTTCTCCTCTTTCTCCTCTTTTTCCTCCTCTTCCTCCTCCTCCTCCTCCTCCTCCTCCTCCTCCTTCTCCTCCTCCTCCTCCTCCTCCTCCTCCTCCTCCTCCTCCTCCTCCTCCTCCTCCTCCTCCTCCTCCTCCTCCTCCTCCTCCTCCTCCTCCTCCTCCTCCTCCTCCTCCTCCTCCTCCTCCTCCTCCTCCTCCTCCTCCTCCTTCTCCTCCTCCTCCTTCTCCTCCTCCTCCTCCTCCTCCTCTCAAAACTCGTCGTGGCTGGTGAGCGCCTCACCAAAGTCGGTGGCTTGACTGCCAACGAAGACGTCGTACTTCTGCAAGATCTCATCCTCACTCAAAACGCCATCCTGGTGGCGTTAGAATGAATAAATTAAAGAATTAAAAAGAGCTAGTGAGAGAAATAATTATAAAGAAAAAATAATAATAATAGAAATAATAAAAACAATAGTGAAATTCATGAAAATAACAATAAGTTTTATTATTATCATAATAATAATCAAATGAATGAGGTGAGTAATGATATGAATATGACAATGACCACGACAATAATAAGCGTAATTTCGAATGCAAGTGAAAGTGACTAAAAGGCATGGTGTAAGGGGCAAAGGTGGGTGCACTGCTGGTGAGATCGCCTATGCCTTATTTACACACAACCCCTCCCCCCCCCCTTCTCCTTTGCTCCAACATTGAAAAAAAAAACTGACACAACACACCACAATGATGAGTGTTGTTGAAGTGGCGTCAGCACATCAGCACTTTGAGACCACATATTCCTCATTGGCGTCCTCAATACACCACAACAACTTGAAATGCCTGCTTAACATCGCAACACTCAAGTAACAATAACAGGAACAACAAGAACAATAATACCAACAATCTCCTGATCAACACAGATACATTACACATGGCGTACATACCACTTGGACTCCAAGCGATAAAACCTGACAACACTCACTACCTGGTCAGCGTCTGCCTCGTGGATGAGGTGACGAGCCTCGGCAAGGTGGGGGTCGTAGTCAGAGGGGTCTATCCACTCCTTCACTTCCGTCACGTCCAAAAGACTGGTGGTGTAGTGAGTGGTGTTGAAGAGATGTGTCCAAATGAAATTGCACTTCAGTCGCTTGATTTGGCGCTTTACAAATTAGATTGATTATTAATTATTATTATTGAATCAAAGAAGACTCCTTAGCTGGGTCGGTTGTTAGTTATGTGAAGGTATATGACTGCTTTGATTAGAGAGGGTGGTGATTGTGAAGAAGAATGAATGGAATAACTGAAAGGATGATGAGAGGTGACGAAATTAATGGGTTTAAGAAAGTCTGGAATGATGAATGATGAAGAATGGTGAATGATGGGGAATGATGGATGATGAGGAACGATGGAACGTTGCATGAGTCCTCACCCATCGGCATCTTTGTCTCTGAAGTTCCTGAACATGTCAATCTCGTTCTCCACCCAGTCAGGCCGCTCGTGGTTGCCATCAGGGTTGGGCCACAAATCGTCTGTTGTAGTATGGTGGTGGTCTGAAAGGTGATGGTGGTGTGTGGTGTGAGAGGTGATGGTTGTGTGTGGTGTGAGAGGTGATGGTGGTGTGTGGTGTGAGAGGTGATGGTTGTGTGTGGTGTGAGAGATGATGGTGGTGTGTGAGAGGTGGTGGTGGTGTGTAGTGTGTGGGATGGTGTGTGGTATGTGAAGTGGTGGTGTTGTGTGGTGTGTAAAGATAGAGTGATAAATTGAATGTATAGATGAAAGAGAAGAATACCAATGTATTCTTGCAGGGACACTTTTCCATCGCCATCCTTGTCCATCTCTTCTATAGTTTCCTGCACAAAAGTCATGTCCACAATGATAAAATATGTAAAAATACTTGCAAGCGTACAAGCAAGGACACTTGCAAGCGTACAAGCAAGGATACATGTAAGCGTACAAGCAAGGAGACATGTAAGCACACAAACAAGGAGACATGTGAGCACACAAGCAAGGATACTCAAAGACACATAAGACAACACACCAGTGCAGTGAGTTCTGCCATCTCCTTGGAGTCTTCAGGGTGCATGAAGTTTGCAAACTCCTGCTTAGTGAGACTGCCATCCCCATCAGCGTCTGCCTTGCTCCACCTACGCAAGTCCCTCTTAAACATCTGAAAAGTTTCTCAAACATAGAATTGAAATCAAGATTTTGTATCACCATAGAATCAAAAGGCTGCAGAGCTTACCTTTTGGTAGTTCAAGAAGCCATCATCATCTCCTCTACCTTCCTCTCCTGCATTCTCTAGAAGGTGTTGAGTGTGTGTGCATGGCTTGCAAGTTATATTAATTCACTTCAATTTGTTTTAAAATAAAATGTGTGAGCAAGCACCATCAAAGTCATCTCCATACTGCTTCTTCTTGAACTGTTCAAAGGTGAGAAGAGAAGCATCTGCATCATCACTGAACTCCAGCCATTGTCTTTCCACGTCCTTCTGAATGAATCTCTCTTGTACACCCCGCACCCATTCCTGCAACTCGTGCTCTGTCACTTTGTTATCACCATCACTATCTATCTTCTTTACCAACAAACTGAATTGCGAGGTAAAAAGCGAGATTACAAAAAATTACATCCTAAAAAATAATTTTTAATTTATTCAACTATTGTTTATACATTATATACGCATTCTTCCCATACTATTCATACATTATTCATAGATTTCTCACCTAAGCCTGCGTCGAGACTCTTCGGGTGATAATCCCTCAAACTCTTTTGCGTCATCCTTGCCAAGAAAAGCTTCATGATCGAAATTTGCGTCGTGTTCTCCATCTTCTCCATTTTTGAAATGCTGTATCAATAAAATGAACAATTAGTTGTGGTAAAACCCTATTTAGTCATATTCTTTTTTTAAATTAAAGCTCAAAATAAAAAACTCAATTATTCATTTACTTACCTTAAATTTTGAATCAAGAGAAGCGGCATAAGAAATAACAATAAAAGCAAGAAACTGTGCTACTACTATCAAGTTTTTCATTTTTAAAGTATGAGAAAACAAAACTTAAGTTTAAATTCATTAAATTTAAGTGCGCTAAAGTTAATTTTTCCTAAAATTTCACGAAAAAAAAATTCAAAACTTTATATTCCGAACAGAATAAAAATGTTTGGCAATATTATATCATATACAAGCTATTCCAGCCACGTATAGAGTCGTGGAAAAATTGACGAATACATTTCTTTAGCGGTTTACTTTTAAATTCATAATTATGAGTTTCAGACGTCACTATTTTTTCTCCAAAATCATTAACTTTTGAAAAGATATCAACCATCGTTGTCAATACTATTTTTGTTAGAGTGTGCATATATTTTAAAGACCATATGAACAGTGCAAGTGCAAAGAAAATTTTGCAGCCTGTGCAAGCTGTGATGGATGAAATGCTGGAAAATGTTGAAAAAATAGATGAAGAAAAAATAATATTCAAAAAAGAAAAAGAAGGAAATAAACACGAAAAAAAATTCTTTCCAAAAGAAGCAGGTAAAAAAGACGCCTTAGAAGTTAACAAAAGAAATGAGAATAATACAGAAGCTGTCAAAGGCAGTTTAAAAATTAATGAAACTGAAAAACGTATTGTTTTAAAAATGCAAGAAAAAGAAAAAAAGAATGAACTGGTCGAAAAAGGAAGCACCAGTAAGAAAAGAACTGAAGGTGAAGACGGTTGTAGAAAGAGGAAGTTGGGTGGGAGACAAGGAAAGTGTAAACTTCAGTTTTCGAGCTCATCAGACGAATCGATTGTGATCATTGAAAGTCCAAATGACCACTCGATTTTTTCGAGTCCTCTCTCGTGCAGCGGTGGCAGTAGTGGATGTGGCTATGGTGGTAGTGGCAGTGGCTGCAGCGGTGGCAAAGACAACAGATCACCAAAGATCAAATGTCAGTGTTTCAGACGATGTGAGGAGCTGTTGCCGGTGTGTGTAGTAAAGCCGTTCATTGGGCCTCAATTGCCCCACATTGGCACAATTTTCTGTCCTCCTGTTCGACTCACGAACAACGACGGTGTAAAGAAGATGAGAAGGATGGCGTTGAAGAAAGAGGTTGAAGAGCTGCTGACCTGCAAGCTGATGCTGCTCAAGTCACTGATGCTCCGAAAAAAGCAACTGGAACAAACGGATGAGGAGGTCAGACGTGTGACAATGGCAGTAAAAATACTTTTTTTGCAAGTCGTACCTACATAAAAAATGATATTGCTTCAAGTTACACCCTTCGATAATTAATCGTTATAATGCAACCGTGACCAACTCATAAAAACAGATAGTAATATCCAGAAAGAGTCTGGAGAAGAAGGTGGTGGAAGTGAAACTACTATGGACCGAGTGTTTACACTGCGCTTCCAAAGCGCTTGAGTTGGTCGGCAGATTTAAAAACTTGATCGCTCTTAATGTTGAATTATAACATTTTCGGTATATTTTAAAAGCCTTCAAAATTATTATATAAAAAAAACAAAAAATATTAATTTCAAAATAAGGTAAAAATAAATTTTAGCATAAATCCGGAGGTGTTTCTTCGTCGCTGTCAAATTCCGCTCCTTCTCCCTTCTCCCAGCGGCCTTCTCTCGTTCTCACCCATCCTGCCCTGGTGCACCAATAAGTGTTCTTCAAGAGTTTTTAAAAATTGTAATGCACTCTTGAGTTCGATATGAATAATAGTGTGTATAATACAATATATATAATGATGATATAGGAATTTTTTAAATGCATCTGTACTGAGAAAATGTTTTGATTAGATTCGATTGGAAGCGTTCTTGAAAATCGGAAAAGCTTAAAAAGGCTGTTCACGTAGGTTCTCATTAGCTGGTTTGAGCCAAAGTGTTAAGAATAAAGAATATTAAAAGTCGTGGCCTCGAAACTCTACGGGGTTAATGCCACTATAATAATATTCGCTTTTGTATTGTATTGTATTGTATTAGTAAACGCATTAATCGTTCAACTGGGCGCTTCAAATACATCCTTTGAAGCTTTGTAATAAGGTTCGTATTAGGAAGCTTCAAAAGGTTCGAGATGGAAAATTCACGTACTGCGTGTTCTTGAGAAAGAGGGAACTTTCGACGGGTGTCAAAACCTTTGGTGTTTGATACTTTTTTCGGCTTTCAACCCCTTCCTCTCCTCTCTCAACAGCAGCCACAGTATGCCTATTGTCCGCAACATCTGCGTAGGTGTCAAGTGCAGAAAAGTTTCCTTTGGAGCTGGTAGTGTCCTCCTCTTCTGGCGTATTCCACGTGAAAATACTTGTATTTCTCAAATCTGGTTCATTTTTTCGAGATGAAAATGACTTATTTTTTGCAACTGAACTGCTTGAACAAGCATCATCGGAAAGGTTCTCGTTCGAATTCTTAAGAGATGCGCTGTATTTCAGTTTAGAATTGTACGGTTTGAGATTTAGTAATCGAGCCTTTTCTTCATTTTTTTCACTTAACACATCAACCTCATTCACTAATCTCTCCAACAAGGCCTTTTCTTTTGTTCGCTCTTTATTCTTTTTTCCGACATTTTTGCCATGTTGACGATCGTCGTAATTTTTTCTAATCGCTAAGAATTTTTTCTGTAAATGAATGTAAAATTTGAAATTTCAATAAATATCTGCAGGTTAAAGGAAAAAAAACCTTGTGTGGGTGGTAAACATCCTCATTAGTTGACGGTAAAGGAACGTCAATAAGACTTTGAGCTGAAACAACGTTTTGAAAAAATAAATTCACTTTGGCAAACTAATAAAAAATGAAAGTTATTGAGAAACAAACCAGCCTGGTGTTTGTTCCCTTGTCTGTGAATTTGCAAAACTTGAACAGTGTCAAAGATGGGTCTATGTTTACACACAAGACAAGCAAACCTGTAAAAAATATTGATAATTAACTGTTACTACAAATATAAATACTTTTTTGAAATTTTCTTAAACCTTCCATCTCTCATGAAAAAAGCTTCGTTCTCAGGAATTTCTACTGCATGCAGCTCAGAAATTCTTCGCTTCTGAATGATCGAATATTTTAGTTAGAGTCAACTACATATCAAATCAATTTGATAATTACTCTTAGTAGATTAAGCCAGGATTTGTCGTCGCCTTCTCTCTTGAATGACATAGCTATACAAGTTAAAGGAATTTAAATTTCACATTTTGTTAAATTCAGTTTTAAAAGAGCTGGACAAAGCTGAAATAGCAATAATTTTTTTTCACTAAATTGAACAACAAAAAATATTAATACAAATGATTAGAGGTAGAGTTTTGAATTTCATCATTAAAATTGAAAGTATTCAAGTTTTTATAAATAAAAAAAATCGCAGAACGCATCCTTTATACAATTGATCCTATTATGGCTGCAAGCTAAGTTGTTTCGAACTAGCATGCTTTATATTTTATGGAAGTTTTTTTTACTTTTGACAGTTTAATTCAGCTCAAATAGTTTATAAAGTTATATTTCATAAATTTTGTGAGATATCACATAACAGTGAACGATCGTGAACCTATTAGACACCGTACCAGCGGGTAAAACCTACTTACCCTTTATTCTCGTAGTCTCGTAACCACTTCGCAATGGACGCTCCAAGTAAGGCTGACACGGCCGTAAAGGTGTCGCCTGAGAACGTTTCCGTTGCTACCACTCCAGTCACTTCCAAAGCAACAACCACCACTACCACCACCAAGACTAGCCAGCCTCCCAAACAAACAGCTTCTATGCCTCCAGCTTCCAAGGCATCTTTGCAGGCTTTGAAATCTTCAGAAGAGAAGGAAAATGAGAAGGCGCCAAGCACCGCTGCGTCAACAACATCTGTCACAAAGCGCTTTGACAACAAGGACTTTGTGGAGGCTCCCCTGCCAGAAAGGAACCCTTGGACTGACCCACAGGCAGTTCAGAAGAACAAGACTGCCGTTGGTCAGCTCAACTTAACTTTTTTCCACCCTATCGACTCCCCATGTGCCCTTCAAAAGCTTTCCTTATGTTTCCAATATTATTCAATTATTTCAACAATTTTTTAAACTGGTAATGAATAACTTAATTAATGTAATGAAAAAAAACTGTTTTATCTTTTTGTCATTTATACTTCTTTTTTATTTCAGACAAAAAACCAAAGAAGCCCACAAAACCTACCCAGGATGATACAAAGGTAAACTTTTGAAATTAATCACTTACCCAAAATAAACCTCAAGGAAATCAAATCTTTCTCTAATCTTATCAACTTTTCATTTGCAGCTTGAGGATTCTGTATGGCCCTCACTCGACAAAAACGTTTGTTTCATTTTATAAAAAAATTAAATTAAAAAAATATTTTTTCTGTAATAAATTCTCAAAAAATTTTTTAATTAGTTTATTTTTTCAATTTCCAATAATTTCATGTAATTTATTAAAGGTTTTTGTGATCATTAAAAAAAATTTAATAAAAGAAGAATCAAAAAATTTTCAAAACACCACCAATAGCTTGCCAAGACGGCTCCATCTCCGAGTACAAAAAAGACAGCGGGCAGCAACAACAACAGCACTTTGGAGAGTGCTGAAGACAACAACAACAACAACAAACAGCCTGAAGGCACTGAAAAAAGTCGCAGGAAGAAGGGTGAGTTGCTAGCAACTGTTTTCTCATTTGCATTTTGTTGTCTATTGACACTATTGATTCTTTGTTATCATCTTGTGTGTTTTTTTTTTGAATATGGCCATCATTTTGGCTGTTTTTCATATTTTATAATTTTTTTGTTACTTTATCTGTTTTATCAAGTATTTTTCAATCAAAATTTTTTTAAATACTTTTATTATATATTCATAATTTTCTATAAAAGTTATGTTACCTTTATCAATATATATATATATATATATATATATATATATATATATATATATATATATATATATATATATATATATATATATATATATATATCCTCTGCTTTCAATTCTCCAAGGCACCAAGTCAAAGTGGTTGCCGATGAAGATTGACGTGAAGACAGCCAACAACTTTGGCAATCGCAAGTATGACAAGGATGGCAAGTCTCATCCCTCGACCAACGCCGCCTCGACCACCGCTAGGGACAACCGTCCAGGCAAACAGGAGGGCCAAGCAGGCGATGGCAGCAATGCCACTGGGAGTGGGGAGCGTCTGAGTAAGAAGAAAAGAATGATGCGCAGTGGTGGGGGTGGAAGCGGGGGAGGTCCTCGGAGGAACAATGAGGTGGGTAGGGGTGGAGTGAAGAGAGGTGTCAGTGGACGAGGCAGAGGATGGTTTCGAGGCTCCAACAGGGAGTCCGAGGAGGGCGTCGAGAACAAGGAGAACCAGGAATTCAACAACAACTTCGACAAAAACAAAGGTGACCACTCACACATTTTCCCTTGTTTTTCTCCATCCTTTGACGCTGTCACATTCACCACTTCTCAGTGTATTCCAGTGCTCTTTATTTCCCATGGACTATTAATATAAATGATCCTCATCATTGTATACACTTTTCAATTTTGTACGCTGTACACGATACAATACACTACAAAGAAAAGAGTTTTTGAAGGGTGCATTGGAGGGAGGGGCCAGTGTGGTGTTCAGTAGCACTAACACCACCTCAGGACCATTCAAACGCTGGGGAGGAGGTCAACGTAGGAATGGCATGGGACGAGGAAAGCGCAGAAACTTCTTCAACCAAGGTAACCGGCACTAAGCATTGAGGAGCGAGGGTGGGGTGGGGTTGGAGTGAGTCAAGACTTTCTGATTCCCACCGATATTAAACACACACACACACACACACACACACACACACACACACACACACACATACACATACACACACATGCACACAGGAGTTGAGGGGGCTGTTCCAGTCAATGGCACCGTCTACTTCACCCAACCTGCTAAGCTGCTCAAGTACCAGATGTCAGTAGTACTTTTTCATTTCTTCACAGCCACACACACACACACACACACACACACACACACACACACACACACACACACACACACACACACACACACACACACAAACCCACCCACAGCGAGTACTACTTCAGCGAGAACAATTTGGAGCGTGACTTTTTTCTGCGTCGCAACATGAACAAGGAGGGCTGGATTGCCACCTCCCTCATCGCCACCTTCCCCCGCATTCTCTGCTACGAGATGAATGCTACCGCCATTGCTTCTGTCAGTCTAGGGTGGCTTGGAATGTTTTTGTTGTGGTGCTTTGAATATTGGATTCATAATAATAACAATTATTATTTTTGCTGTTATTTTTAAAATTAGATTTATAATAATAATTCTTTTTATTATTTATATTATTGTTGTTGCTGTTGTTACTTAGGGTGTCTTGGGAGTTGTGGGTGATTATGAGGAATTCATGATGATACAAGCCTACGAAGAATCAATGATATAATAATCTCCGCAGGTGATGGAGAACAGCACAGTGGTGGAGACGTCAGCAGACAAGTCGGAGATGCGGCCGATAGACAGACCCACCCGATGGCCCATCATTGGATCGGCTCCTAGCTCGTTCTCCAATCTCAAGGCTGATGTGCCTGAGTTTGTGCCTGGCAAGAAGCAGAGTGGTGAGTGGTTTGAGTGAGGATGGGGTAATCAGGTGTGTTGAGTGAAGATATATATGGTGATTAGGTGCGTGGTGTGTGTGTGTGTGTGTGTGTGTGTGTGTGTGTGTGTGTGTGTGTGTGTGTGTGTGTGTGTGTGTGTGTATGTGTGTGTGTGTGTGTGTGTGTGTGTGTGTGTGTGTGTGTGTGTGTGTGTGTGTGTGTGTGTGTGTGTGTGTGTGTGTGTTTGTGTGTGTGTGTGTGTGTGTGTGTGTGTGTGTGTGTGTGTGTGTGTGTGTATGTGTGTGTGTGTGTGTGTGTGTGTGTGTGTGTGTGTGTGTGTGTGTGTGTGTGTGTGTGGGTTGTGTTGTGTTGTGTTGTGTGGTGGATACCTGGGGTAAGTGGTATGGGTGGTGTGGTGAGGACACAAGGCTTGAGGGATGTGAGGAGGTGAATACGGACTCACATACCGCAGATGAAGGAAAGGAGCTGGTTGAAGGAAAAAACAAAGACACCAAGACGGGGGATGGTGGTGGTAGTGAGGCGCCCAAGAGGCAGTCAGAGGCGGAAAAGGACAGCACCAAAGCAGGCAAAACAACCAGCACAGGATCAACCACCACTGCACCAACCACTGCTTCCAAAAGCACTACCGCCACAGCCACCACAACTACAAGCAAAAGCACAGCTTCCACCTCATCGAACAAGACCACCACAGCAGCCGCAACGCCCATTAAGAAGGCACCCGTGGTGAATGAGAGTGAGTTCAACTACGTCTTGCCGATCCTCTCGTCCAGCGCACCCAAGTCCGACACGGAGTGGTTCGAGGTGAAAAAAAAATCAACTGAAAAACCTGTGCGCAAGCAAAAAGAAGAAAAGAAGGTTTGTTTGTATGTTTTTTTTTGTTGTTTTGTTTGTATGTTTTTTTCTATTATTTCTCTTTTTCAAGTGTATGTTTGTTTTTTTGTTTGTTTCTATTATTTCTCGTTTTTTAATGTATGTTTGTTGTTTTTTTTTGTATCTTCCTAGCTCGTTACTCCACTTGGACACACAAACACCCACAGAACGTGAAGATACAGGAGCCCATAGAAATGCCCTTCAAATTTGACGAGGAGCTCGATCATGAACTGGCCACCGGACGTCGCAACACCTTCACCGAGTACTGGTGAGTTTTATGACACCCTGTTTGTTTGTGTGTGTCACGTGCCATGACACCCTGGTTGTTCGTGTGTGTCACGTGCTATGATACCCTGTTTGTGTGTGCCACATTCCGTGACATCTTGCGTGTTTTTGTGTCACATGTCACGACACCCGTCAGTAATTTCTTGATTAAATTAGATCAGATTAGAATCAATATCCAACCCCCCCAAACGTTCCGTCAGGTCTGATGACGACGACGACGAGGTGGATGACTCATTCTTCAACAAGTTGCTCATTGTGACTCAGACACCTCCAGTCTTGAAGAAGCATCCTGGAGGAGACCGCACAGGCGATCACGTGCCTCGCTCCAAGATGACCGCCGAGAACGCCCGCATCATCAACGAGGGACTCCACAACTACGAGCTGGAAGTTATCCAGAACAACGTGCACGTGAGTTTGTGGTGCTTTTGTTACGCGCGTAAGAAGGTTTTTTTTCGGTTTGTTTTTTTGGACGTGTGTTTTTTGTCTTTCGTGGGTGATTGTAGGTTTGTATGTGTGTGTATGTGCGTGTATGCGTATGTATGTGTGTGTATGTGTGTGTGCTTGTGTAAGTTTGTAAAGAGGTTTGGTGTGGGTGTGAAATATGAAATATCCAATAATAATTAATTAATATTTATAAATTATTTCATTATTATAAATTTCATAAATATAACTTACGCAGTGTCCCAAATACCGCAAACATGCCAACATCACGAACACCACAAACATCACAAACACCACAAACATCACAAACATCACAAACACCACAAACATCACAAACACCACAAACATCACAAACACCACAAACATCACAAACACCACAGGACACCTTCTACCAACAGCACCAGACACTCAAGGTGGTCAAGAAGGAGGAGTTTTTCACTTTCGCACACGGTTCCCCTGACAACAACTCCCCACAACCCGTCCCTCCTCCTCCTCCCCCTTGCATCACTGGTTGGTTGCTCTCCTGTCTTCTGCTGAGTAGTCTTCTCCTATTTAGTTGTCTACCTTTTAGTCTTCTACCTTGTTGTCTTTTACCTTTCAGTCTTCAATCTTTTAGTTTTACTTTGTTGTTTTCCGCGTTATATCTCCCACTTACATCCACCACCACCACCACCACCACCACCACCACTACTACTACCACCACCACCACCACCACAGAAAAGCCTATCTCATCCATCTCGGTGAAGAAGGCGCCTCAGCTGCAAGACCTGGCTCACTCCTTGCCCTCCGAACTGCCCCTCGCTCCCCCCAGTGAGGTGCCCCCTCGCACACCCAAGACCCCCCGCAAGGGAACCGAAAACGAACCCCGCTTCTATCCCGTCGTCAAGGACGCCGTCAAGGCAGACAACCAGGTGTTGTGTGTGTGGGCTTGTTCTTATTGTTTATTTTTGTATTTTATTGCTCGTAACAAATTTTATTTTCGAAGCGACATAAACATCATAGATGACGTAAGAGGTTGTGTAGAAAAGCCATGTTGTAAAACTTGTATACTCACTCTTCCAACTCAATCATTACATCACACCCCCCTCCTCTTTCCCCCCCAAGACTCCTCGCAAGAAGAAGACTCGGCACAGTGACAACCCGCCAGTGGAGGGTCACGTGGGTTGGGTGGTGGACTACAAGGAGTACCAGGAAGCCAAGCTGCCTGAACGCACCCACACGTGAGTACTCTTGTGCGTGTGTGTGCGTGTGCTGCTTTTATGTTTTCTGCTAAACACTCCATTCGATGCTAACTTCTATATACACTTTATTACGCATACACTTGCCCACGCACACACACACCCACACACACACACACACACACAAACACACACACACTCGTGCAACCACCCACCAGGGTTTCGGAGAGTTTATCGATAAGTTGCGAGCACCCGTCGCACGAGCTGTTGCGCGACAACAACTTCGTGTGGCACAAGTTCAACTCTTTCCGCAGCAACTGCCTCAGAGGTGCCTCTCTCCCTCCCTTTTTTTTCTCCTTTCAGCTCCCTCCTCCTTCCTTCTTACTTACTTTCTTTCTTTCTTTTCTCTTACTTTTTTTTTCTCTTTTTTTCTTTTTTTTCTCTTATTTTTTTTTCTTCTTTTTTTCTCACATTCTTCCTTTTTCTTTTCTTCTATCTTTTTTTTCTTCCATCCTTTTTCTCACCCACTTTTTTTCCATCCTTCTCTTACTTCTTTCCATCATTTTCATCATCATCATCTTTCCTTTTTTTCCCTCCATCCCCCCCTTCTCCTCCATCCCTCCCTTCGCCTCCATCCCCCCCCTTCTTCTCCATCCTCTCCTTCCTCCCCTCCCACACAGACCGCAGGAGAGCAGGTCCAGGCCAATCAGCTGAGATGAACACCCTCTTCAGGTCTGTGCCTACCTTTTAATTAAACTGATTTATTGATTATTTAATTAATTCATTTTTTTATTGGCCTAATAGAATTTTTCTTAATCATCAGTTTACTTTTATTATTTTTTCATTTATTAATTTTCACGTCACGCGCTACACCAAGTTGCATTCATCTTCCACAGGTTCTGGTCCTTCTTCTTGCGCCACCACTTCAACCGCAAGATGTACGAAGAGTTCAGGCA
>OX387256.1:7143893-7178893 GCA_947562095.1 Branchellion lobata | reverse complement strand
CTTGCGAGCACCTTTGACAGTCTTTGCCTTGCCAGTAAAAGCTGTTTCTGGTGGTTGGTGCAGTTGGAGATGAAAGAAAAATTGTGGGAGCTGATCTGGTCTGAGTGTTTTTATGCCACTGACAACATACTTATCAAAGATTCAGATGAATTCATCGTAAGTACCTATCCATAAATTTGAACGGAATTCCACATTGTGATTGTTGATGGCTAACTCTCTGGCTTCCTCTAAAACCTTAAGTTGCAAAGTTTTGAAGAGATTAAAGAATCAGAAGTCATAAGCTACGCTCTACAAAAGCTCAATACACCAAATAAGTTATACTCACATCTTTAACGATGTCAGCACCCTTCTTTTTGTAAAAAGTAAGCTGCTTTATCGCCTCATCAATAGACATGCCCCTGATCTGGGTTGTAGATAAATTGATTAATTTTAAATTAACTACTATATAAATAACTCAAACAAACCAAATAAGCAATGTAGTATAGTTTTTTCTGTGAATATTTAATGTTGGTTCTCTGATGTACTATTTCCTGAAAAATAATTTTTGTGAAGTAAAATTGAATAATAATTAGCCAATTTAATATTTTGTACTCAAAGGCCATGTTGTCAAAAACTTACGGCAGGCCTTCTGGGCTCATCAGGCAGTTGTGGTGGGTAGACGATGTCATTGTAGGTGAGCCATAATTTAGGCTCACCGTGAGCTTTGATGCTTTTAGACAGTACTGAGCTGCTATGAAATGAAGCTGGAAGAACCGTTTGCAATGGCTTTCTGTAAATGAGAAGTAATCAAAAATATTCTTTTTTTATTTTCTGGACACAAACGTTGTCCTTGGTATTCTTCCCTCAATAAATTATACCAAGGAATTACACAATTCTAAAAAAGAATCTCACATCAAAGAAGGTTTCAATAGTTTCAATCCAAGATGCAAACAGTTAACAAATGTACCCATTACAAAGTCTCGTTAAAAAATCTAGCTATTGAAAATTTTGAAACACACTCGAAGCGATAAAATATAATAGTTTTTACTTTAAATGTTATCATATATATTATTAATACAGTAAATCAAATTAATCATGAATATAAAAATATTTTTTTCATATTTTAAAAAAAAGATATACTTTAATAGTTATTCTTATAATTACTAATGAGCTCAGCCCTGCTCTCAGCGTTCTCCACTAAAATCTTATTGTTATTTCTTCACCACTGACGCTATATAAACCTCAATTTTGAGGCTTGTCATACTCACAACATTTGTTTATTCAAACATCTCGTCAATGAAATTCAATTTCAATGTTTTCCTGATACGCTTTTAGTTTTGAAATAATGGGGGATTTCGTTGTGCAGGGCTCTCAGAAGCAGGATGCCATTCCTCCACACGAACGTCTGCAGCAAAGGCTCGAGGGTTATCGCAAGCACCATTCCAACAATAAGACGCATTATGAGGTGTATGCCAACGCAGAATACGAGAAGATCAAGGAAGATACCAAAGTGCTGCATCAGAAGTGGCTTGAAGGAAAGAACAAAAAGAACAAGAGCAAATCCAATGTCAAAAGCGAATTCAATCTCAATGTCATTTCTAAAGACATGCAGGTATTATTGTTTTTCACTTTCTGTATGGTCAATGACCTCTTTATATTCTTATCTCTTTGTCTTTTTTGCAGCAAAGCAAGCCAAAGCCCAAAGTGAACGCGGTTCGGCCGATGGTGATGGTACCTCCCAACACTGACATGAACCTGCAAGGGTACATGAACAACAACAACAACAATCAGACGTGCTCTGTTGACAACCAAAAACCATTCAAGTACTTGAACAACAGCAACATGAGCAACAGTGCGATGCTCAATGTTAACAACAACACCAATAATGTCATGGTTAACTCTAATGGCATGAACAGACAAATGTGGTGTGACAAGGGGAAGGGAGGAAAGGTGAATAACGAATACCATGACAGCTCGGAGTTGCCCCCTCTCAACCCACCCCTCAACAACCCTGTCAACAACAACTACATTAACAATGCCAACACAATCAATAACAACTTAGTTAACAACAGTGTAAATAACAACCAAGTTTTGCATAATACCACCAACAACACAAGCAATAACACCAATAATCTGTACAACAACACAAACAACATCAATAGCAACAACACGAACAGCACAAATGTGCAGTTGAACATCAATGTGGGGTTAAATCAAACCTCCAACGGCATCACCTTTGTTCTTTCCACCCCAAACAACTCTCTTTCCACCAATCTCAACGTTTGTGGAAACAACACCGACAGCAATAATAACCCTAGCACCAACAACCAACCAGTCAGTAGCAACTCAGTGGGTGCAGCACCCATCAACACAACATCTGGTGAAGGAGAATCTTTTTTGGAAGGTGCTTTCCCATTTGGAGACAAGGAGCATGAAGAGGACATGGATGAGGACTTCAAACGAATCCTGGAAGCGGGCGCTGATGACGAAGAACCCATCGATTTTGACTTCTTCAACACCTTTGACTTCAATGACATGCCGCTGCTGCCTCTGGAGGCGACAACTGCCAGCAATCCACCACTACCATCGGCACCGGCTGAGAAAGGGGTTGTTGAGAATACTGAGAAGTTTGGGGAACAGTCGGAGGTGCAACAAGGATCCTTCAAGCAGCTGGAGCTAAGCATCACCTCTAACATGAGCAAGTTTTCATCCATCATCGGAGAAACCACTGGACCTGCTGCTGAGAAACTCAAGCACCTCGCTGCCAAACACAACAACTTTAACCAGGTCTCACAACAGCAGCAGCAACAACAGCAGCAGCAGCAACAGCAACAAATGTACAACAACAACTACCCACAACATTACTCAGACTCTGCAATGATGCTACAAAATAACAACAAAAACACCAACAACATGCCACTCTACAATAAAAACAACAGCAACAACAACAACATCCCCTTTAAAAACACATTCATGCAACCCAATACATCTTGCTTCTCTCGTCCATCTTCATTCAACACTCATGACAACAAACCATCATCGTCTTCTTCTTCTTCTTCATCAATACCATCATCAATATCATCATCATCGTCATCACTGCTTTTGCAGACAACGTCATTGTCTTCATCATCATCTCTGTCTTCTTTGAAGGCTCCTCCTGCATACTCAGAAGCAATTCCGGCCACACAACAACATCAACAACATCAACAGTCACAACATCAACAGCCACAACAACAACATCAACATCAGCAACATCACCCTGATTTCAAGCAGCATGACCCAAAGCAGGAGATGCCACTTGATACAGCTGAAAAAGCAGCGAACAATGCAGAACATTTCAAAATGTTGCAACAACAACAGCAACTGCGACAACAACAGATGATGCAACAACACTACAACAACAGCAGCAACAACAACCTTATCATGCAACAACAGTACAACTATGTACAACGACAACGCATGTTTGCCTACCAACGACACCATCCATACCAGCACGACACAGGAAATGACTACATGATGTATCACCAACAATTCTTCCTCAAGCAACAACAACAACAACTTGCGCAACACCAACTGATGCAACAGCAACAGCAACAACAACTCATCTACAAGCAACATAAGCACGCCCCTCGATTACCATATCACCATGGCAACATAGCACCAACAAACAATGACCCTAACAACAGTGTTGCACTCAACCAGCAACAAGTTCCCTTCAATGACATGACCCTTGACAACAATTGGAACAACCAGTCATACAAAAGCAACAATCCATCTATGCAACAACAGCAGCAACATCATCAACATCAATTACAACAACAACAAAAACTGCACCAACTGCAACAACAACAACATCTACAACAGCATCAATTACAACAACAACAACAGCACCAACAACAAAAGTTACAACAGCAGAAACTTCAACAGCAACAACATATGCAACAGCAGACTTTTTACTCCGATTTGCCAGGCAAACAACCATCTTACGGCCAAGCAGAACTTGTATATAGAAACAACAATAACATTTATCAGCAGCAGCAGCAACAACAACAACAACAACACTACAACAACTTTCTTAACAACAAAGACAACGGAAATCATATGATGCATTACAACAAAATGACATCTTCTCAACAAATGCACCAAAACATACAACATCAGCAACAGCAACAACAACAGCTTCTAAGCAACAGCAACAACGTCAGAGCCGCAATGATGCAAAAGACTTTCATTCCTTCGTCATCTTCGTCTTCTTCCTCTTCTTCATTAGCCGTGCCAGAGGGCATGCCTCAGCATAATTATGCATGCTACTGAACAGTCTCAACCTCGTGTCCCATCATCGTCGCAATGTATCTTCAACTTTTTTCGCATTTCTTTTTTTTCCTTCCTCTTCTCTTTCTCTTCTCTTTCCTCTTTTTCTTGCTTATCC
Organism: Branchellion lobata; assembly: GCA_947562095.1. NCBI lineage: Eukaryota > Metazoa > Annelida > Clitellata > Hirudinida > Piscicolidae > Branchellion > Branchellion lobata. The sequence goes on along the minus strand of OX387256.1, from coordinate 7,174,485 downwards.
CTTCCTTATCCTTCTTATCTTATCTTCTTCCTCTTCTTCTTCCTCTTCTTCTTCTCTTCTTCCTCTTCTTCTTCTTCTTCTTCTTCTTCTTCTTCTTCTTCTTCTTCTTCTTCTTCTTCTTCTTTTCTTCCTCTCATTCTTCTCTTCCTTTCTTCCCCCTTGATGTTGTTAACTTCGTTGTAAATAATCTCGTTCATGTACTACCAACTCCCGCACCAAGCGGCCAATGCAATTCATCACTTCTTCCTCTGTGTTGTGGTCACTCATTTAATCTGAATTCAATGCTGCATTTTTGTGTATATAATCAATGTATATATGTTTGCGTCTGTTGGTGTGTGTTGTATATACACATGTATGTGTGTATATATGCGTGTGTGTTTATGTGTAGATGAGTTAGGTGTACGTATGTATGTTTGAAACAGTATGTGTTTATGTGCAAATGGCTTAGGTATATGAAATATATTTGCATCCATTTCAGTGTTTAGTTGTATGTGTGGGCTGTGCGCTGTTGTGATAGCGAACCACACAATTCTGATGCATTTTACGTTAGTTAAGTTATTACCACCGTCCCAGCACTTAACCAAAGACTTCGGACGTTGTTGACTTCGACGCGAAACTCGTCTCATTATCTCTTATTCCTTTTCTTCGACATTCTTCATTTCTTTTATTTTTCTCATTCTTCATATCCTATTTTTTCATTCTTTACTTTTTTTTCTCTTATTCTTTTTTTTTCTTTATTTTTCCTTTTTTTATTTCTCTTTCTCATTATTATTTTTTCTTATTTATCTCTCAATCTCCGTTTATATTCTTTTATTTTTTTTCTCTTTATTTCTCATTTTTTCATGCCATAGCAGCCATGCAGTTCCACCGGCGCAATAACAAGAAGGCACGTGCAGTGGTCTTGATTACGAACAGATGACTTATTGACAACCTTTCTCTTAAACTGTCGGGCAATCTTACACGCAGCAATTTCTTACGTCACTCGATCAGTCGTTCTTGACGTCATGCATTTCCTTCACTAGATCGCTAGCATTTTGTGTTACTTTACATTGTTTTTTAATGTTCATTTTCGATAAGATATTTATTGCAAACCAATTAGGATTTTTGAGTCATGCCACGCCGATCAATCACCAACATTCTTTCCATGTCTTCACTTATTTAAGGGCCATTCTCTACTCAAGCAACTTTTGGCTTACTTCTTTCGGGCCTTGCCCCACCATTTCAAGAAAATTCCAACAGTTACTACTAGACTTCGTTGTGATATTCCTTGTATTTATCTTATTAACCATCGATCAGGCACCACTAATTTCTCTGAAAATATGAAAATGTTGCATTTTAGATTGAATTTATGATAATTATTTTGAGGTTTTTTTCAGCCATAACATTTCTTTTTATGACTTCGGAACATTAATCTCTTGCGAAAAACTATTTCTTTAAATCATCCTCTATCGTTCAATTTATCGATCTTGTGAAATATAATAGTAGATAAATTAAATGAATATACTATTTTTATGATGTTTTTAATAATAATAAATTTTCATTAGTACAAAAATCTTGCTATACTTTATTATAGAAAATATATTTATACGAAATTAAATTATTATTTCAATAGCTTTTATTTAATTAGCTTAAATACAATCGGATAATGGGATTTAATAAAAATTAATACAGCTTCTTGGTCGTTCCTTTCTATACGACGTTGATTTAAAGGCCTAACAAGCTATCAATTAATTCTCAGACAAATAACTATATTTTGAACTTTTCTATGGTTATTTAAATAAGTTATAATATCGCTTTTATATCTTCAGCTAGGAATTTTTGTAAGATCAATTTTTTCCACTTTCGGAACTAATATTAAAAGCCAAAATCCTGTTTACTATTTTTTATTGAAATGACGAACGCTAGGCCAATTCTCCACGACAACCTCAGATTGTAAGTGTCTCAATTGTTAGGGTGTTTGTTAGTATTTCCGAGTTACAAAAAGTAGTTTTTAGAGCTCAGTGCTAGTATAAAGTTAAAAAAAACAACTCGAAATCAAATACATTTTTCACAGGCACACCACACAAACGCACTACTACATCGAGTCTTTATTTTCGGAAAAAGAAATTCTTATCATAGACAGAGTCACACAGGAACTCAAACTTTCCAGTAATCGTTATACAATTTTCACATTTTTTATATGCATATGAACTCTGTTATGAAAGCAACCATCTATGATTAGCAATATGGGACAAAGTAGAGGAAATGACATGAAAAAAAAATTGATTGCAGAGTCTCTAGAGGACCTGCCAACAGGAGCAAGTATCAAGTCTATTTATGGGGTGCTCGGAGTCATCAGACTGCTTGCAGGTGTAGACTAAAGGAAAGATGTGTTGTTAAAAAGATGATTTCAAGCACCTTTACACCACAGGTCCATACTTGATTGTGATCACAAGGAAGTTAAAGGTGGGTGAAATAGACGGACAGACCATTTGGAAGGTGGCAGGCACAGAAGTATTGCCCTACTGCAGAACTACCCTCCACCTCAACGAACTACAGGTTTCTTCACTAAATTATATTTAACATAATCCTTCTATACTGAACCTCAATAAAATACACCAAAAATCTCATTAAACTAATATTCAACTCCAAAAAGCCTCGAGACCAACATTGGCACAAATGACCACAGAAACAGGACAATGTAAAGTATTTGTCGATGGTGGAGGCAGTCCTAACCATGGAAGGCATCTACTTCTCGACCACCTACGACCTCACCCACACTGTTCAGCGCCTCTACAACACCAGTCCTGACTTCAAGTCCATTCCCTTCCACGACCGTGTCAGTGCTTCTCGCAAGCTCTTGTACCTCTGTAGTTCTATAACTCTAATTATAGTAATAGCTCTGCTGATTCATTAGTGCTTTGTGACATTACAACATTGCACTGAATTTGATTCTAATAATACTTCAAAATAATTTTTTCAATTAATATTTTGAAATAGTTTTTAAAAATTATACTTCCATTGCTTAAATAATATTTAAATAAATTTTAATTATTTCAATGATAGTTTCAATACTGCTCCTCCTTATGCAGGCGGACGTGAGGTTTTCATGGAATGGTTTCGTGTTGAGGGAGTTGGCCCAGCAGTCGGAGTTGTCGTCCTTCTGCACTCCAGTCATGCTCGGCTTTGTCAGCATCCGCTCGAGCAGTCTCCATGGTCACAACTTCAAGTACATCCTCATCTCTAGACGTTCCTGCCATCGGGCTGGAACCAGGTGCTCCATCTCCCAACACCCATCTCCACTCCATCTATGTCATCCATCTGTAGCTTTCATCTTCCAACTGTTCCTCTAACTTTCAAATTTAGCTTCTGTTTGTATCCTTAATCTGTTTCTTCCATCTTCATACATCATCTCTCACTGATCATCTTTTATTTTCCATCTATCTCTCTATCACAATCTTCCATGTATCTCTCTATCACAATCTTCCATGTATCTCTCTATCACAATCTTCCATGTATCTCTCTATCACAATCTTCCATGTATCTCTCTATCATAATCTTTCATGTATCTCTCTATCACAATCTTCCATGTATCTCTCTATCACAATCTTCCATGTATCTTTCTATCCCCATCTTCCATTTTCTCATACCTTTCCTGAATAACCTAACGCCTCACTGCTTATATGTTCCTTTCGAGGCTCTTCCTCCACCACTGCAGATACAACCAGCGAGGTATTGACGGCGAAGGAAACGTGGCAAACTTCGTGGAAACCGAACAGATCATTGAGTTTTCCGACGAATCCAGATGCTCTTTCGTGCAGGTGATGATGAGGATGAGGAGGAGGAAGAGGAAGAGAAGGAGGAGGAAGAGAAGGAGGAGGAGAAAGAATAGAAGAAGGAGGAGAAAGAAGATAAGGGGAAAAAGAAGGAGGAGGAAGAGGAGGAAGATGAGTAGGGGAAAGATGATGATAATGACGAAAAGGAAAATAAGGGGGGGAAATGATAACAAGGAGGACGAGGATGAAGAGGAGGACGAAGATGAAGAGGAGGAAGAGGAGGACGACGAGGAAAAGTATAAGAATGATGACATCAAGAAAAATTTGATTTCGAAGCTTCCAACACTCACAACAGACAAGAGGCTCCGTGCCTCTCTACTGGAACCAGTTTCCCAACCTCAAGTACAAGCCACTGCCCGTCATCAACGTCAAGGAGGATCACGTGAGTGTTCCTTGTTGAGGCATGCGTCCTTGTATGTTATCAAATTTTTGTTAATATCAGGTAGTAATTTTGTATGTTCCGGAATAATTTTCAATTCACGTATCAATTTGGCTAACCAATGAGTTATCTCATGAATGGATGAATTGATCAAGTGATGGATGAATTGATCAAGTGAGTGATGAATTGATTAGCATCAACCGATGTTGCACCACAGTTGTCAGCCTTCCAGAAGCATTTTGCAGCGCAGTGTTTTAACTATGGCAAGCAAGTGATCGTCAACCTCGTGAGTCATCTGACGTCTTGTCACTCTTTTGACCTTCTACCCAATAATAATACCACCACTGCTTCTACACCACACACACACACACACACACACACACACACACACACACACACACACACACACACACACACACACACACACACACACACACACACACACACACACACACACACACACACACACACATACACACACACACACACACACACACACACACACACACACACACACACACACACACAAACACACACACACACACACACACACACACACACAAACACACAAACACACACACACGTGTTTCATCAGTTGGATCAAAAAAAACCAGAGCTGCAGTTAGTTGAAGGACTAGCAGATCTCACTACCAAACTCAACAACCAGTCCCTCAAGTAACCCACCACTCACCCACATCATCCCAGCCACTTCTAACACCATAGACACCTCTAACCCATGTCACAAAAAATAATTCTTCTTTAACTACAGGGACCTTAAACTTAAGAAAATTATTCATATATTACACATGATACCAATATCTTTGTAGTGGCATAATCGCAAAGACCTCAAAGTCACATTATATTGTGCTGTATTTATGTTATATTTTTCAATTTCATCACCAGCCTCACTTATCAATCACCACACCGCTACTACCACTGCCGCCGCCATTACCACTGCTACTGCCACTACCACCGCCACTACCACCACTACCACAGCCTGGTGGCTTTCGACTTCCACCGGGAGTGCAGGAAGATGCAGTGGCACCGTTTGGACCTTCTCATGCAGGCCATCCAGCCCTACCAACAAAACTTCGAGTCTCCCCATCCAGCTAATTATTCTCTGCTTTTGAATACTTTTTTGGTTTATCTTTCTTTACCTTTTTTTTCCTACTGTTTATTCGTTCTTTATCTTTTTCCCTGCTTCTTTTCACACCTACGTCATTCCTCTTCCTTCTTCTCCTTCTCCTTTTCTTTCTCCTCCTCCTCCTCCTCTTCCTCCTCCTCCTCCTTCTTTTTCTCCTCCTTCTCCTCCTTCTTCTCCTCTTCCTCTTCCTCATCTTCCTCCTCCTCCTTCTCTTCCTTCTCCTCCTCCTCCTCCTCCTCCTCCTCCTCCTCCTCCTCCTTCTTTTCCTCCTTTTCCTCCTCCTCCTCCTCCTTCTCCTCCTCCTCCTTCTTCTCTACAGGTACTTCTGCATGCGCAAAGGAGAGGTAGAGCGCTTGCAAGGGGGAATCTTCAGGACCAACTGCATCGACTGCCTCGACCGCACCAACGTGGTGCAGTCACTCATCGCCAAGCACAGTCTCCTGCAACAACTCAGGGTCTGCTGTGCTTCTGGAACGCTGTTTTTGTTGCGATTTTGGTGTTTGAATGTTGTTGTTTGACGTTTTTGTTGTTGTTATGCCGTTTTTGTTGTTTTTGTTTTGACGTTGTTTTTGTTACACTTGGGGTTTGTATTTCTGTTCAACCACCATCATTCCACATACCACTGTTACAGCAGTACCATTCAACCAACATCTTTCCACCTAGCACTCCACACTTGAACACCACCGCACAGGACTTTTCGGTTATGAGCACCTCCGATGAAATTGAACACTGCAAGGACTTTGATGATCTTTTCAGAAACAGTAGGTACCTTGTGCACGTGTGAGCCTTTCTTTCTCACGTCTATCACACTCCACGCAGCATGGGCAGACAACGCCGATATACTGGCGCTACAGTACGCAGGCACTGGAGCTCTCAAGACCGACTTCACCAGGTTGTGCCTCCAATGGCAATCAACACAAACTAAGTCTTAAGCCAGACACCAACACAATATTACAAAATAATACATATAGTACAATAATTCATAATAAAAATAAAAATAAGCGATTCAATTAACGTAAAAACTGATTACAAGAAACTCGATCCAACAACTTCAGAACAAAGAAAACCTTGAAATCTATCCCTCACAAACACAACTACAGAACAAGGCAACCACACAAACACCCAGCTACCTACCCACCCACACACACGCCACAGGACAGGCAAGAGGACGATCATGGGAGCACTCATGGACGGCTACAACTCCATCAAGCGATATATCCTCAACAATTTCTATGACGGCTTCAAGCAGGTCTGTGCGCTTATTGTTGTCGTTATACTTCTTATTGTTGTCGTTGTTGTTATACTTCTTATTGTTGTCGTTGTTGTTATACTTCTTATTGTTGTCGTTGTTGTTATACTTCTTGTTGTTGTCGTTGTTGTTATACTTTTTATTGTTGTCGTTGTTGTTATACTTCTTATTGTTGGCGTTGTTGTTATACTTCTTATTTTTGTTTTTTTTGTCGTTATACTTATTATTGTTGTTGTTGTGGTATTTGCCCGTAGTTTCAGTAGCAAGGGAATCCACACAACGCTGACAGCGACGTTAATCACTGCGTCTTCCTACATGAGATGTCATGTATAGGATGCAGCGCCATGCACACGTTAGGCTGTATAAAGAATACAGCGTGATATTCAAGAGATGTCTTAGCTAGAATGCTATATTAGGTATACAGGATATATAAGGTGCAATGTTATATGTAGGGTAAACATGTGATGCAACATTACATGCAACACGCGAAACAACACCACATGCACAGAACACACGGTTAAACGCACACAGGACGCTCAGGACTTGTTCTTGGGCAACTACGAGGTGGACGAGAACGAGTGTGTGACGCTGCCATCGGCGCTGAGACAGGAGCAGGACTGGAAGTTCTACGCGGTAGTGCAGAAGCGCTTTGAATGCTTGAGTGTCATGGAGATGTTTAAACGGGAACGAAATATCCAATTAGAGACGGCCGTTTAATTAAAATTGAGCTTAATTAAAATTTTAATCTCAAATTGAATTATTTAATTGGTATTTGTGTGTTCAATTGGAATCTTCATCCCTTCAGTTACCTGCAATTTTCATGGTAGCGTTCTCAATGTGTGTCGTGAGCGTCCTTATTCCTGACGGTAGGTGTCCCTTCACGCCTCCATCCTATTAATACTATTTAAACTACCCCCGCCATGTCGTGTGGCTACTTCAAAAACTACCACTACAGCTGACCGTAATCATTAAAACTACCACCACAACCAACCCTGACCACTACAATACCAAAACAACTAACACTGACCACTAGTCACCCCACCACCACCACAGAGCACGCCAGTGAGCAGTTCATGTACGTAGCGTTCTGGGGAGGCGCCAGTATGGTTACTTTGGCCATGGTGGTCTTCTACGGCAGGGAGTTCGTCGACAAACCCAAGCTGCTGGCCCGTAAGCTGAAGACCGAGTGATGCTGCGGCTGCTACAGCTGCTGCTGTCAACTCCATGCTCCTCTTCCATTGTCGCTTATCATCTCTTTTGCATCTTTCGAGTGCACACGATTGAATTTTAACATTCATCCCCCCAATCCGTAGATTCATAAATTTTCTTAGTAAATAAGATAAGTATATTGATACTTCTAATTTAATTATGAATTATAATAAATAATAATAATTAAATTATAATAAATAATCATATTTAAATTATAATAAATAATAATAATTAAATAATAATAAATAAATTAAATACTTTTAAATCATATTGAAATAATACTTCCAATACTATTAATACCACTAATAATTATTATATTTGTAAAGCGCAAGGCAAGCGTCCCTCTTGAAACGATTTCCCATTCAGACATTCATGCTTTATACAATTGACCAATAGACTTTTATCTTCTTTCATTCCCCCTCTCGGCCATTGCTGAGGCTGGCGGGAGGAAGTCAGAAAGGTTGCCAAACCGAGACAAGAGGGCCAGTGGTGTGCGCCCAATGATTATTTCTTCAAAATAAATTAACCTGCGTACGTGGTGAGGCTTGGGTGCGAAGAATGTGTGATGGTAAAAATAATTTTGACGAGTGAGTGAGTGAGTGAAAAGAGTAAATGAAGAGGGTGAGTGATTGGGGTACACTGACGTAGTGACTGCTTAGGCGCTTGGATGAGGTTGGAGCGTTTAGAAATATACAGAGCCGTTTCGCAAATTGGCATACGCGCATAAAGTGATATGAAATATTTACAAGAGCGAAAATAAAAAGACAAAAAGTAGAAAGAAACGGAAAGTCAATCGATAACTGAAGTCATTGTGGTATCAACTAATATCATCACACTGAGGCTTCTGATGGAGGAGGAAGAGGAAGAGGAGAAAGAAGAAGAAAGATAGGATAGAATGAGAAAGGAGGAAAAGGAAGAAGAGGAGGGAGCCGATGACGTCATAGAACTTCGTTTGAGGCGACCCAGGCGAAGGAGTTGGCCGAGTGTTTGATGAGCACTTGCCTCACCTTGGTCAACACCTCGTCTGCTGAGTCCACAACCAAGATGCCTGTGTGGAGGTGGGTGGAATGGTAGTATGAACAGGCAGACAGACGGATGTATCGATGGATGTAGAGGTACAGATAGATAGATATTGCAAACGAGCGAGTAGAAGAGCAGTGACTGACTGGTGAAGAGTTGGTAGAACTCGTGTTCCTGTCTGGAAGACCTCTCGAACGCCAATCTCGCCTGCTCCGCCGTCAGGCGCTTGTTCCACTCGCTGTGATGCGCACAATATGTATTGTTTATGATATGTACCGTTAAATAAACGAAGACACACACAATAACACAGACATACACACATAAAAACACAGAGACACACAATCACACACATAAAGACACAGACACACACAATAATACAAAGACACGTAAATAATACGAAAACACACACAACCAACTAGATTGTGTCGATGGTGCGGGGCTTGATGAAGATGACAATGGGATGGATGCCTGCCTGCTTGAGTCTCATTATTGCATTGCCGCTCACGTCCAACAAACAGTGCTTGCCCTGGGTGCACAGGGCGGAACAACTCACTTCACAAACAGCACAAAAAAAGACAAAAAGCCACATGACACTACACACAAACCGCACACTTCGCTTCATCATACAAACAGCCAAAAAACAAAAAACACACAATTCACCAGACAAAAAACAAAGTACCCACAATTCACCACACAAAGAACAGAAAACCCACAATTCACCACACAAAGAACAGAAAACCCACAATTCACCACACAAAGAACAGAAAACCCACAATTCACCCCACAAAGAACAGAAAACCCACAATTCACCCCACAAAGAACAGAAAACCCACAATTCACCACAAAGAACAGAAAACCCACAATTCACCACACAAAAAACAAACACAAGCAGCAACTGACCATCTTGGCCACCTCTTGGACAGCTTTCAGAGAGGTTCCATAGAGGTTTCCATTGTACTCTCCCGCCTCCACAAAGAGGCCTGCTTGCACGTCGTGTTGCATCTGCATGCGGTTGGTGACAAAGTGGTAGTCTCTGCCTTGCACCTCGTCCTCCTTGGCCTCCCGTGTGGTGTCTGTCGAGGCGAGTGATGGTGCGTCAGTACCGTATGATGGGGTACTATACCGTACTGAAACAAAAGAAGAGAAAAAAAGAGTATATACAAAAACAATACAAAATAATAAAAAAAACAATATATGAAAACAATACAATATACAAAAACAATAGTAGGCAATGTAAAACAACATTAAAAAATGAAAAAAAAGTGAAGTAGAGTTAGTTAGTTTGGACGCGAGTTTCAAGAAGGAGATTAAGAAAAAAGAGAAGAATTAAAAAAAAATGTGGTGAAGTTCTGAGGCGCTATACAAATTGAAGCGCTGAACTTATGAGAGTTGTTGCATTGCGTTGTGTACCGTGAGTTGTACAAGTTGCACTCACGAGGGACACAGGTCTCAAAAAGGTCTGGTCGCTCGGCAATCAACTCGTCACAAATGCGGTCTTTGAGGGGACCCAGGATGATAATCGGTCGCGTGTACGTCACTGTACAGATGGTTGGGAGAGTTTTTCAGTAAACATTGGAGAATTTTGTGTGTGTGTGTGTGTTTTATAGAAATCAGCCCAATAGATAGTAAATCTAATCTAATCAAGACATTTGTAAGGCGCCTTTTAGCTTTTGAATAAGAAATCAAATCAACAAATCTTAGAAATTTCTGATAGATCATATTCACATCGGATAACTACTGAAGGATTTTTCATGTTACAAGATCTCTACAAAGAATGGCAAAAACTAAATAAAAATACAAAGCCAAATTTACCAGAACTTCAATTTCATGTCATGTAAAACTATTTCTCTAGAAGCTTTGGCTGAATGCGTTAAAAACCATACAAATGCATTGATTAGATCAGAACCCACTTTCAAGTTTGGTGACGGGCTCGTAGGAGATGATGCTGACTTCATCAGTCAACGATGGCTTGCTTGCTGTGGTCAAAATAGCGAATGAATGAAAAAGGCAGTGAATCAAATTGGAAATTTATTATTACTATTATTATTGTTATTATAATAATAATAATTATTATTATTATTATTAGTAGTAGTAGTAGTAGTAGTAGTAGTGGTAGTAGTAGTAGTATTAGTAGTAGTATTAGTAGTAGTAGTAGTAGTAGTAGTAGTAGTAGTATTTAGCTAGCCAACTTGGAGTCAACTTACGTTTGGTTTCTGTCAGAGTACTTTCACTGCGGCTTTTTTGTTTGGAGCGGTTGAGTTTGCGAGAAAAAAAGCTCAGTTTTTTTCTTTCCTTCAACAGTGTCTGGAATGAGACAGTGTTACAAGGGAAGTGGTAGTAGGCACCACGAAATTAACATTAACATGCAAATCAGATATGAATTTGAGATTTCAAATTTTAGACTCACAGCTGAACTCTCTGTGTGTTGGCCTTGGAATTTCACTGTCCGCATGCGTGACCTTTCTTTTTTCTCTATTCTGAAAGCAAGAAGTTGAAAAGCTTATTGTCCACATACATAACTCACTTGTAATTTATGGATTAGAATAATAAAAATAATAATAATTATTATTATTATTGTTGTTGTCATCATCTTTGTAGTCATCATCATCATCATTAGTAGTAGTATTATCACTATTACTACTGTTGGAATTGCAATTCTCAGACCTCCTCTTGCTCGGAATGATGCCGACTCCCTGGTCGACTGCATCTCCCAACAACTTTTTTGCCTGCCACCAGTCATCATCACTGGCATTCAAAACATGCAATATGTCTCCAAACTTGAAGGAAAGGCCTATGGAGAAGTATGAACCTTTATTACAGTGCTAGTATGCACTAGAGAAAACATTTAAAGTAGCTTACAACCTTTTCCGGGAATTCCACTATCCTTCAAAGGATCGTATTCAAACAGAGCCCTTCAAAGTTGTTTCAAATTTGAGTTGGCCAATAAAAATATTCTGCTGGTTTTCTAATCTATACCCTTTCTAATATTGTCAGATAGAAAAGGTTTATGCCTCACCTGACATGACATGACTTTTTTTGCGTTGTTTGAAGATTGCCGACACTGAGTCCATTCATCATTTTCACCACTTTCCAACTTTCAAATTTTCTATTTCTGCCGTCTATCCATATTCACCAAAAAATTAAAAAAACAGAACTATTACTAATGCCGATAATATATTTATAAAGTAAAGATAATCTGTAAGAATAATCTCATGGTTTACTGAAATATTTTTTGTGAATCGGCATTAAACATAACCAGCGTTTACCATATACGGATGTAGGTTTAAGGAAACTTCAGATTACAAATTTGATCGTAACTCATCTAGTAAATAAAATATATTTTGCAAACTTTTTTGACATCAATTCGGACGTAAATTTAAAGGCACCTGTATATAAGAGAACAATTTAGGAAAACTCTAAATAAAGCAAGAGTGAGTCTAATATATAAATTGAAGTATATGAGCACGCAGTTTAATAGAATAAAGCATTTTTTAAATATTCATTCACTGATCTATTTTTCAAAAGAATTTTTTTTCTTTTTTCGCTTTCTCTAGGATTATATGTTTGAGTATATTGGGTGAAAGTCTCCAGACAAGAACAATGTCTCTTAGTTCAAAAAAATGACAGAGTTACCGATATAGCAATAAATTTAAACAAGTAAATCAAAAAAAAGTATTTAACGTCAAGTTGACAGACGTTAGTAGTTCTAGTAAAAATGATTTATTACAAAGTTTGGAGTGTGAGAAGCGCTGGAAAGGTAGGGTGTCCAGACATCTAGTAGCCCACAACGAGTAAAATCGTTTCTATGGGAGCACCTTTAACCACAATGCTAATGTTACTTTGCAAATGTTTTGGATAGATTGGATTAGATAAGATTAGAAGGTAGATTTTTTTTTTTGAAAAATTAAAATTAAAAGCTGAAGTAATGTAGTTTGTTAGTGTATGATGAGCAAAAGGAACTATTCCCGAGCCATTTTCCCACTGACCTCTCACTGGGAAACAATTTTCTCCCCTATTTTTGCAGAACAACTTTATCTCTGCTGACAACTGATGGCGATTATTTGCAAACCAAGTCGTCCATTCATATCCATCTCTCGTATCTGCTAACGGGTTTTTTTTCCAATTTCCGCCAAATTATTTTCTGCACATATTGGCTTTTGTCCATTATTGTAAAACTGCCTCTTGGAACTCAAAGCATATGCCATGAGTGCTACATTGACGTGTACATCGGACAGAGACACCTCTCGCGGTAATCTAAAATTTTAGGACCTACTTTCTTTTTTGTATGAAACCATAATTTGAGACCACGTGTGTAGCACTGGACATGCAGAGGAAGGGTGTTGGGAATTTGTTGATAGCCGATGTCAGACCTGTACAGCATGTAAGAATCATACCTATCTATCTTATTTCCGGCTTCTATGAGAGCATCAAACTCGTTGCGCGGCTCCATAGCTTTGACCCAATCTTGTTCTTGAACCAGTGTCATTCCCGTTATCCTCTTTAGACGTGCCAAAATAGAAAAAATGGCACGGTTTTTGAGCCTGAAAACTACTGAGCCAAACTTAACTTAAGACTCTTGGGAAATTTAGTGAAAAACATGTCAAATCCTGCCAGTACTTTCATGTACCCAGAATCATTGATTCATCCATGTGTGCACTCACCGCAAAATAAGAACTTTTGAGGGTCCTCTAGAACCTCTCGCCAAGTCGTGAGCTCTGTCCTCCATGTCATTCATGTACTCTGCGTATTCCTTTGTCAGTATAATCTAATCTAAGCTAATCAAAAATTTTAGTGCGCCCTTTAGCGTTATGTTCAAAGCTATTCATTTTTATCTTGGCCATCTTGGATTGGAAGAGTTCACCACACATCATTGTCTTTTCTGCTCGGTCACTGAATAAGTTTAACTTAGCCTTTTCATTGTACGTTGAATCGAACAATAACAATACTATCCTAATTTTTCGATTTGGTTCCCAAATGTATTCCAGTCAGAGTCTAACATTTGCTTCCACTTTTCTCTAACCATAGCCAGGTAAGACTTGATAATCCTCTTACTCAAGTCGCCTCCTGTAAGGACAGTACGCTTAACTGCACGTCTGACTTCCCACACTTTCGAAGCTTGTTTCGAGACCCTTACTTTCAGCCTTGATTTACAAGCGTGTGTAGAATTTTTTTTTTGGAATGTCTGGTCCTCCAGTGGCGAGTAAAACCGTTACCATGGGAGCGCCTTGAACATAGTGGTAAATGGCGCGTTAAAAATGTCTTAGATTAGATTGGATTTGGAGTAAACTGATTTCATCTCAATTGCAAAATTATATACAAAGACCTTATTACATGTCAACAGTCGAATCATTGTAATCTAAGTCAACAAGAATTACACATTTCTGCTTAAAAAATAGTTTAAAATGGCGAGATAAAAGTTAGATATTTTTATATTTAAAACTTTTATTTTGAATTCAAACGAGTTATGTATTTCTTAATTTAAACATTAAAAATAGTTTTTTCAAAACAAAAAATTAAATACTTTTTATTATACTAAATGCTCTACAAAATTCACTAGGTGCTTGTTTAAGCGTTCAATGAAGAACAAATAGGGTAAGATGGCATACAATGATAAACAAAGTAGAAACAAAATTTGAATGTCTTCCAACTTTCGCGAAGTTGTTGCGGGATTCAACGAATTTGGGATAACCAAAAGAAATTTCTTTATTTTCCACTGCTTCAACATTAGGAATAAAAGTCATTGGTTGGAATTGGAAGACTGCGACAACGTTATTACACATTTTTAAATGTTGCCAAAACTGTTTTAAATTATTTACTATCACTTTCTTCATTTCCAAGTCTACCAGTAGGGCGTCGGTTTGAGCGAGTAGTAAAAAGGTGATCTGCTGATTTTTTGGAAAAAAATTTCTAAAAAATGTGACTGAAGTGCCGGTCATGATGTGACCACTTTGTAAACTCTCCTCATCGATATTGACAACCAGCAGGAGATTCTTCAATGTTGTTCGAAGCACTGTATACACGTAGAGTGAATAAAAAACTTGTCCATTTTCTAATTCAAACTTGCTGGTAACATTGCGTTGATCATTGAAGAAAATAGAAAAAAGCGGTTCAGTTGGTTGGAGCAAAGATCCTACATACTTGGCGTTGCATGCTCCAAACTCCGGAAACTTAAGAAGCTGGTATTCACTGGTGCAGGCGTCAAAAACCGTCAACCTTATATCAGAGCATACGTCCAATCCGAATGCAAAACATAAGCTCTTTGCGAGAAAAATTATTTTGATTATTTTGTAGTTAAATGTTTTTGGTACCGCCATACTTTGAAAATATTGTTGTGATGTCATAGGATTTTAAAGAATTTTCTGTCATTGCTGAGCGATATTCAACAATATCGTGCTTGAAAATATTGCTAAGATTGTAATGGTTCTTTCTGCAAAAAGAAAACCTGATGAAGAAGAAAGCGGTGATGAAGTTGATGAAGTGAGTTTGGTTTTTATTGAAATTAATAGTAACTATATTTTAGTGAAGAATTATTAACATTTGTTTTGGAACTCACAGTTGGGAAGTTTAGACTTGAATGATGATTCGGATACGAGTGATGAAGAAAAAGATGATGAAGATGAGAGCGATGAGGAGAACAGTGATGATGGTGACAAGGATGATAGTACCGAGGAGGAGTTGATTTACGAAGATGATGAAGAAGAATTAGAGTTTGAAGAAGATGAAGAAGACGAAGAAGAAGGAAGTGATGAAAGTGTAGAAAAACAAACTTTAAAAAATAATTTGAAAATAACTTCAAAACTTGACAAAAGAAAAACAAAAGAAATATCCACATTTAAACCAGAAAATGTTGAATCAAAAAAGGTACCATTTAAAAAAATATTTATAAACCAAATAATTACTTTTCATCTTCTTCACCTGCACAGACTGATGAATATGAAGAAGATTCCTCTGATGAAGAGGTATGGAAACTTACATCCAAACAACAATGCATCCTATTATGTATTCCTATTATTTTGATATCGAATTATATTTATAAAATAAAATAAATTTTAAAATTAAATTAATTTCAAATTTTTAAAAATAAATTTTAAATGGGATATTTCCAAAGCCACATACACACATCACAGGATGCTCGAAACACTATAGGCAATGTGCCCAAGGAGTGGTACAAGAACTATGAACATGTGGGATATGGTCTCGATGGGTGAGTTGTTGAGTAACAAGGGTTACTATGTGTTTTCTCATTACTGCCTTGTGGCTTCTCATTTTTCATTGTTATTTATCAGTGTTACTCCAGTGTTACCAATGTTACTGCAATGTTATCAATATACCTCCAGTGTTACCAATGTTACTGCAATGTTATCAGTGTAACTTCAGTGTTACCAATGTTATTGCAATGTTATCAGTGTAACTTCAGTGTTACCAATGTTACTGCAATGTTATCAGTGTAACTCCAGTGTTACCAATGTTACGCAAGTGTCATCAGTATAAATCTTGTGTTATCAATATTACTACATTAGTAGTTTTTCAATTTTACTCATTGATACTGTTATTAATGCCAGGTTGAAGATCATGAAGGAGGCTCAGGTGGAAGATGAGTTGGACAACTTCATCAACAAGATGGATAACCCCAACTACTGGTGTGTGTGTGTGCGTGTGTGTGTGTGTGTGTGTGTGTGTGTGTGTGTGTGTGTGTGTGTGTGTGTGTGTGTGTGTGTGTGTGTGTGTGTGTGTGTGTGTGTGTGCGTGCGTGTGTGTGTGTGTGTGTGTGTGTGTGTGTGTGTGTGTGTGTGTGTGTGTGTGTGTCTAGGTGCGTGAATGCATGTATACCTGTATGTACATATGTGTGTATAAATGTGGGTATTAACAAGTTTACATACATAAATACACACACGTTCGCACATATATACGCATGAAAAGTGGCTCAGAAACCTGTGTACACTCCAGGCGGACAGTGACGGACAAGTGGACGGGGGGGAAGGTGGTTCTGAGCGATGAGGACATCAAACTCATCCGCAAGTACCTGCGTGGCAAGTACACTGAGAAGTCCCTCAATGACTGTCCTGTGGGTGCCCATTGTGACCTCCCTGTGTCTCATTACGAATTCTTTATGTCCTCTCATAAACTCCTTGTTCCCTTATAAATTCCCTGTTCCAGTGAAACCTTCCCACGTCCTTTTATAAATTCCCTGTGTTCCCTCAGGAACTCTCTGCTTTTCTCACTAGCAGCGCCTAAATGCATATTGGGTTGCATCGTATTATGACGTTTTGCATTGTATTATGACGTATTGCATTTCATTATGACGTATCGCGCTGTATTATGACGTATTGCATTGTATTATAATAATCCCATTTGTAAAGCGCCAAATTATTATGACGTATTGCATATTCCTATGACGAGGGTTTTGTATTGTATTTTTTTCACACCCACAAGGAGTTTGAAGAGCCTTTTGTGCGTGAGACGATGTTGCACCCGTTGACCAGTCAGCCAGAAGTCAAGTCTGCCTATGGTCCCTCTAAATGGGAGAAGCTTAAGGTGGATGGTGGTGATGGTGATGATGATGATGATGATGATGATGATGATGATGATGATGATGATGATGATGATGATGATGATGACACGGGTGTTATGTGGACTCAGTTGATTTTTCATGCCTTCATCAGTGGCTGTTGTGCTGTCGAATAAGTTAACTTTTAGATAGGACAGCTGGTGCATTCGATGAAGATGGGTTGGATGAAGGTGTCAGACATTAAAAAGAAGACGAGTGATGATGAGGAGGAGGAAGAAGAAGATGACGTCCAGAGCAAGTTCTACCCTCTGTGGAATGAAACAGAAGAGGTGAGATGTGATTGTGCTTGCTGCCTCTGTGATAATATAATTTAATTATACACTTTAATATAATTTAATTATACACTTTAATATAATTTAATTATACACTTTAATATAATTTAATTATGAACTTTAATATATTATAATTATGCACTTTAATCTTTTAATATAATATAAAATACGCCTCAATATAATTGTGGGAATCTGATAAGTTTCATTTCTTTCTGATAGTTATTTATTTAGACCTTTTATTATTGTCGGTTATTTTTTTAATTGTTTATAGTATATTTTCATTTTATTCACATAATTATTCATTATTATTATTTTCCATATATTATTCTTCATTATTATCCGCACACTTGCATCCACAGCAGTCACGCAGGCGCATACGTCAGCACATAGCAGCACCCAAGATGTTGCTGCCTGGGCATTCTGAGTCGTACAACCCCCCTCCTGAGTACCTCCTTACCCCCGAAGAGGTGCCCCCTGAAAGTTTATTATAAATAATTATTTAATTATAATATATTTTTAAATTTTTTGAATTATTTAATTAAATTATTTCTTTTTTAATTAATCTTTGATTAAATTTAATTTTTAGTTCAATTCTTAAAATTTTTCTTTTTTAAATAATAATTAAAATAATTTTATTTTTTTAAATAATAATTAAAATATCAAATTTTAAATTTAACCGCTGAAATTCCGAATTATTTTTTAATTTCTTAAAATAAATTCAAATTATCGATTTACTTTGGAATTATTCAAAAACTATCCATTCTATTTTTAAACACCGGGAATAACCCACAGGAGAAGAAATGGCGGGAAACCGATCCTTCCGAGAGGAGGATGAACTTTCTGCCTCAGAAGTTCAACTGTCTTCGCAACGTGCCTGGATACGCCAGGTGGGTTGTTGTTGTGGCTGTTGTAACTGTTGTTGTGGCTGTCGTTGTGGCTGTTGTGGCTGACGTGGTTGTTGTGGCTGATGTTGTGGCTGTTGTTGTGGCTGTTGTTGTGGCTGCTGTTGTGGCTGTTGTGGTTGTTGTGGTTGTGTTGTAGCTATTGTTGTTATGGATAGTCGTTGAGGTTGTTGGTGATTTTTTGTTGTAGTTTTTGTTGCGCTGTGTTGACTGAGCGGCCAACTACACAGGTTCGTGAGTGAGCGCTTTGAGAGGTGTTTGGACTTGTACCTGTGTCCTAGGAAGATCAAGATGAGGGTGGGTTCCTCACCGCATCGAACTTTTCCTTCCTCCACCCACCCAACCATTTGCACGCCATGATCATTCCTCTTTTCCAATTGTCCTTCCACACTAGTCAGCATCATATCCTCAACTCAAAGCTACACTTTCCAACCTCAACTACATTTCCAACCCAACACCTCACTTCCCTCCCACCCTGCGTCGCACGCCTCACTCACCAACACACCTTCAACTTCACACTACTCCCTCGACAGGCGAACATCAAAGCAGACGACCTATTGCCCAAGTTGCCCAGTCCTCGAGACCTGCAACCATTCCCTGCCACCCAGGCCCTCGTGAGTCCCCCCCCCCCCCCCCCCACACACACACACACACACACACACACACACACACACACACACACACACAGATGTACAAAGGACACACAGACGCAGTGAGGTGTCTTTCATTCCATCCCACTGGAGAGCTCTTTGCATCAGGTTTTTGTGGCACTTTCGAAGCACTTCGTTTCATTTATGAATTTAAAATTTTCAGTTTTTCGAAAATACTAAAAAAATAATTCATGAAAAATCTATTTCTCATTTTTGATCTTTTTTTCTTCTTTTCACTTCTACTCTCTCTCATTCTTTCTATCACTTGTATTCTTTTCATCCTTCTCTCACTCTCACCCTTCTTTCTCCTTCTCCCTCGTCCATCAACACCAGGCTCGGAGGATGGCACGATGCGTGTGTGGGAGGTGGCCAGTGGTCGTTGTGTCAGGGTGGCCAGGGTGGGGGGCCCTGTGAAGGACCTGCAGTGGAACCCCAACCCTAAACTCGCTCTTCTCGCCGCTGCTGTGTTCGTGGCACATTTTCTTCGTTTTATTCCTTTATTTATTCATTTTTATTTATTTATTTATTTATTTATTTATTTATTCATTATTTCATTTCATTTACTTATTTATCATTTTGTTATCAATCAATTAACTTTTCAACTAATCATTCCACAACTTCTATCTCATCTGAGCATATCAACTTCAAACGCACCCTACTGTCTATCGCAAAACCCACGCGAGATCCTTACACTCACACTCACGGCTTATTCATTCTCCTCCACTGCTCCACCGCCCCTCAGGGGCAACACTGTGCTGCTCATCAACTCCCTCATAGGCCCCCAAGTGCAACACACCGACCTCCACCTCAAGGGACAAGTGCAAGAATCCGCTGGTGTGCATTCATCTTTTGGTCATTTCATCCATCCATCTAGTCATCCATTTATTCATTCATCCACCCATCCATTTATTCATTCACCCCCCCATCCATTTATTTATCTATCCATCCATCCTTTTATTCATCCACCCATCCATCCATCTATTTGTTCATCCATCCATCCACCACCCAGCCACCCAGCAAGTGCCTGTGACGTGGGAAGACGTGGATGGATGTCAGCAGGGCATCCGATTGGTCATCAAGCATCCCAAGGTTGAATCGTGTAATAATAATATTATTATTATTCTTCCTATTATTCTCATTATTGTTGTTATTATTTTTTCTATTATTTCTATTATTATTTTCAATTATCATTGTTACTCTCATCATCTTCGTGGTTTTGTACTATGTTGTGTGTTGAAGTTTTCAGAGCAAACATCATCGCCTGGGCCACTCAAACACCCACTCGGTCTTCTAGTCAATTCATGAACTTCCCAGGAGGTGAGCAGGGTGTGCTGGCAAGGCAAGGGAGACTACATGGCGGTGGTTCTACACGAGGGACTCTCCCTTTCGGTCCTCTTGCACCGCATCTCGTCCAGAACCACCATGGTGAAGGGTGTGGTGGCGGATTGGGGTGCTAAGGGCTTTTCCAATGGTGGTGTTAGTGGTGTTGTTATCAAGTGTGCTGTTAGTGGTGTTGTTATCAAGTGTGCTGTTAGTGGTGTTGTTATCAAGTGTGCTGTTAGTGGTGTTGTTATCAAGTGTGCTGTTAGTGATGTTGTTATTAAGTGTGCTGTTAGTGATGTTGTTATTAATGGTGGTTTTAGTGGTGTTGTTATTAATGGTGCTGTTAGTAGTGTTGTGGTGTTTATGATGTTTTTGGTGTTGGTAGTGTTGGTAGGAGTGTTTATACCGTTGTTTTGGCTTCTTTACTACAAAGATAGTGGAAAGTGGAAGCGTTAAAAACTCAGGTCAGTTTCATGGGTTGAAATCTTCACAACGCTTTCACCACTAATCCATGATATAACAGGCGTCAAACTTCAACTCTTTTCCCCACAGAACCCCTTCAACAAGCCCAAGGGTGTGGTGCAATGCGTGTCCTTCCACCCCACCAAGCCCATTCTCTTCGTCGCTGTTGGTTCCTCTACACACCCACACAATCTAATCAATCTAATTATTGCTTCCTCTACACACCCACACAATCTAATCTCATATAACGCTCCTTACATCTTTCAAGAGCGCTCTGTTCTTATTATTAACATATAAACCATTTAAAAAAATGATTTTTCTAATATTTATCATCATCATCATCATCATCATCATCATCATCATCATCATCATCATCATCATCATCATCATCACCACCTTCTGCACAGACACAGCAGTACGTGCGTGTGTACCACCTGGTGAAGCAGATACTGACCAGGAAGTTGCTGCCCAACTGCAAGTGGATCTCTTCTCTTGCCATCCACCCCTGGGGTGCGCTACGTTCTTGATGTTAATATTAGCAATAATAATGATGGTAATAATAATAATAATAATAATAATAATAATAATAATAATAATGATAATGATAATGATAATAATAATAATAATAATAATAATAATAATAATAATAATAATAATAATAATAATAATAATAATAATAATAATAATAATAATAATAATGATAATAATAATGGTGTAAAATTTTGTGGTTCAATTAAATAATTCAATTAGTCTTTTATTTAGCTTCGATGTTTCAATTAAAAAAAATTTTATAGCAAAAATTAATTACAAAAATTGTCATAATATAACACACAACGACACTCCGCACAAGAACTCCACCGACAGGCGACAACGTGATAGCTGGAAGTTACGACTCCAAGCTTTCCTGGTTCGACACACAACTTTCCGACAAGCCCTACCAGACTCTTAGGTTGCACCATCATCATCTTCATCATCTTCATCATCATCATCCTCATCGCCATCATCCTCATTGTCATCATCATCATCATCATCATCATCATCCTCTTCATCTTTATTATTATTGTTTTTATTTTTATTTTTATTTTTATCATCATCATCATCATCATCATCATCATCATCATCATCATCTTCTTCTTCATCACCACCACAGACACCACAAGAGCGCCATACGACAAGTAACTTTCCACAAGGTTCTTCCCCTGTTCGCTTCCTGCTCTGATGATGGCTCCACCATCGTGTGTCATGGAAAGGTGTACAAGTGAGTGGTGTGTGTGTGGGGGTTAGAGTAGCGCTAATCACATAGTAGCCGGGTAACGATTAAAACCATTCTTAAATCTAATCCAATCAAATCTTGTTTGATTCTTGTGAAAGCTCTTTTGAGCAAAATGTTATAGGGCGCTTTACAAAGATTTCGATTGGATTAGATAAACGAATGAATGAATGCGCAATTCGTTATAGCGCACAGTTCGCAAACTAGGTTGCATCATCAATCAACCCACCCACCCCACAGCGACCTCAACACCAATGCTCTCATAGTGCCAGTCAAGGTTTTACGAGGCCACGTCAAGACCAAGGGCCTAGCAGTCCTGGCCTGTCAGTTCCATCCTGTGCTGCCATGGATCGTCACCGCAGGGGCCGACCATACCATCCGCCTCTATACATAAGCCTCCTTGTTGGCCATCTACCGAACACTTACTTTAGTTTTTTTTTTGAAAGAAAATTTGAATTTTAGTGTCTTTTGAATGCTTGATTAAAATCCACACGTTGTTTTTTGATTTACAAAATAATTTTGTATTCATTTGGGTACTTTTTTTTTCATTTTGGTATACAAGCACGCTCAACTTGCAACATTTTAAAACCGAAAATTAATATTTTCGTGACGTTCTCTCTATGTAATGAAGTCATAAGCAAAGTCAACAGCGTTAACATAAACCAAACAGTCATCTCAAACTCTCACTACCAATTGGCAACTACTAGTAATGTCTCGTCAGAAAGAAATTGAGTGCCTGAAACAGGTGTGTTTTTTGTGTGTATGCGCGTTTGTGTGTGTGTTTTTTGTGTGGGTGTGTGTATGTGTGTTTCCATACCGAGTAAACCAAGTCAAAAAAGTCGTATAGCACTCATTGTCACTGTTCGAAAAACGATTACGGATGAGATGGCGGTATGCCTGATTGTGACTGAATGCAGCCTGGTATCTCAATTACACTGCAGGAAATCAACTGCCTCCGAGAAAAAAGGAAGTCCTTGTGTGACAAAATCCAGGTAAGTGTGACTAGCTCGATCCTAAGATGTATGACGGGATTCACGTTCTTAAATTCCCTTCGTACATCTCATTCATGCACACAGCTGTGCAAGCATTCACAACCTTCTATGCACCTATTCATGCAATCATCCACACACCTTCTATGCACCCTTCCATGTATTCTCCATACTCTTCCGCAGCAACTACAAAGCTTGCGAGACCAGCTGAAGGCGAAGGCGTGTGAGGTGTGCAAAGAAAATGAGATCTTGAATCAGGAGTTCGAAGAGCTGAGGTGCGAAAACAAGTGTCTCAAGTGCAAGATCAAGGAGCTGGAAGAAGAGGGGGGCTGTCTCAAAGCCATTGCTGACAACATCAGACAAAAGGTGGGTGGGGGCGGATTGGACCCATCGGAAAGTAGTCGGGTGAGCCCAGGTTTGGGTTCTATAAGCGGCAACTCAATTAAAGTACAGATGCCGTGTTTAATCCTCAAGTAGCCCACGGCGGTCAACACCGTTTCTATGAGAGCGCCTTGAACACAATGCTAACGTTGTAAACGTCTTCATTGACTCAGCTTAGATAAGGGGAAAGGAGAGGTGAGTTGAAGAAGAGGTAAAAGTTTTTGACTATCTTCATTCAGGTTTCGTCACTGGTGTTGAAGCTCATATTATAACTTATAAACTGTAATTATAATCCTTTTATACCTATATCTGCCTATCGTAGTATAAGTATTAAATTTTAAAAAATAATCGAACTTAAACGAACCCTCACACCACCACCATCAACACCAGCACCAGCACCACCACCACCACCACCACCACCACAGCTTTCATGTATCTAAGACCAGAAGGCACCACCACAGGAACACAACGTTAGACACAGTCATGTGTTTCTGTTGCGTGCCTCTACGTTGTGTGCACACAATTGTGAATATTTTGTGAGACAGAGATTTTTGTTTCCAAAAATAATCTTGTATTAATTCGACACGAAAAGTCAATTGAAAAGGCGAGTAAATAAAAATGTAATGTTTACCCAACTGAGACGCCATAAGGCAACAATGATAAAGAGCGCTGATATCAAATGCATGTTGCTGAAAATAAACTCTTAAAAGTGTAGAGCTACATAAATGAGATGCTAACAGGCATGAGAAGGAAAAAAAATTAGATTCTTTCGGTTGCAACGCCAACAGTGAGCGATGGCGCCTGAGGAGCTCAAAACGCCTTAGTAAAAGTAAAACATAAACGAAACAAATTTTACCAAAGAATGTAAGCAAAAAGTGAACAACAGCTTGCGACAGTGCAGCCTTCACTAACGTCGCTGTTTTACCCTTGTGTTGCAACATATATTTAATCTTACTACGCGCAAAACACCCTTGCATGTGAACAAAAGCCCACAACATTGGACGTGAAGAAACACACCCACACACTTGCACGTGAGGAAACCCACATTCTTGCGCGTGTGAGAATACCCATTCGTGCATTGGAACAAACACATGCACACGTGACTACGTGCTAAGCGCACACTGTTGAGTAGGCATGAAAGTATGCCAAAAAGAGGACGACACATAACTAGGTAGAAAAATAAATACTTTGGTCCGGAAGTAGCTTCATCACAACCACCATCAACACCACCACCACCATCATCACAACCACCATCAACACCAACACCACCATCATCACAACCATCATCATCACAACCACCACCATCATCACAACCATCATCATCACAACCACCATCATCATCACAACCACCACCATCATCACAACCACCACCACCATCATCATCAACCTCCACCATCAATACCACCACCACTATCATCAACACCATCATCATCATCAACTTCCATCATCATCAACACCACCATTATCATCATCAACACCACCACGATCATAAACTTTTCCACCAGTCCCACAATCCAACCACATTCCACACCACTACAATTTTTTCCATAACGATAACCAATTCCACACCACTACCTTTATCCCACCACCACCTCACTACCACAATCACCACCATCTCACACCACGTTATCGGCGGAAAGGAGCAAAGCCACGTCATGGAAGTTGTCTCGGTTTTCCATTTGCAAACACCGCTCCAGCACCACTTTCATCTGCTCGGGCAAGTCTGTTGTGGCTGGCAGCGCTGCGTGGCGGAAAATGGATGGGAGAAGTGCTAAAAGATGGAAGGATGAGAAAAGACGATAGAGGGCGGAAGAGGAAGGAAGGGTGAGGAGAAGTGGAAGAGTAGTCGATGGAAGATGATGAAAGAAGACGGTGGTGAGAACGAGAGAGTAAATTGAGAAGAATAAAGCCGGGAGAAGAGGTGATAAGAAGTAAATGGAAGACTAGAAGGTTTGAGGTAGATGATAGAACCATGGAGTGTATAAGAGTTGGCTCCGGAACACACCTTGTAGGAGAGCTGTGCTGTCCCTGGCTTCCAAGAGCTTGATGAGATCTTGATCACTTAATTCTGCGTGGTTTAAACGTATGAAAACTTGTCAGAGAGCAACTGTTTTCAGAAACGTTACTAACAGCAAGCCCACAGAACCTAAACTATAATTTAATAAAATACAATACAAACACGAATACCATTATAGTGGCATTAACCCCGTAGAGTTTCGAGGCCCCTCAAAACGAATTCAAATTGAAATGAATGAAAAAATAGAGACCACATACAAGAAATTAAAATTAACTGAAAATACAATTAAAAACTGAAGTATCAAAACCAACCTTGGTAAGGCATCTTGGCCAGAGTCATAACCTCCCATAGAAGCACGCCAAACGACCACACGTCGGTGTCGATAGAGGCCTTGCCTCCGAACACCACCTCAGGTGCCTGCCACCTCAGCGACACCACACGACCTCCCATGTCTGCATACTCGCTCTGGTAGGGCTGTGTAGAGAGGCCCAGACAAGAGATTTTGGCATGAAGGTGGCTGTCTATGAGGATGTTTCTGGTAGCCAGGTCGCCATGGTGACGGCCTAGTGACGCCACGTGCTGCATTCCGGCCAGACACTGCATGATGAGTGAGACTTGGTGAGAGAGGGAGAAGTGGGAGGGTTGGTGGGAAGAGGAGGAGGAGGAAGATGAAGAAGAGGGCAGGTTGGCGTAGGTGTGAGGACGTATTATCTGTTTGTCGCCTCCTTGCATCGCCAGCAAGAACTGTTTCAGATCTCCCTGTGGTGAACGTCTTTAGGTGAACAACGATCCTCGCACGACACTCGTAGGTATAAACTAGCATTTTTGAGCGCTTTTGACAGTGTGGAACCAGCGCTATATAAATTAATTAGTTAGATTAGATTAGATTAGATTTTTCACACGTCTTAGAAAAAATAGAAAAACCAACACAACGCAACTCTTAAGCATATTACACTGAAATACAACACAATACAAATATGAATACAGTTAATATTATAGTGGCATTAACCCCAAAGAACTTAAGTCCTCTAACCTGATTCTGAGCAATAAAAAATATTTTATGCTGGAGCATAAGCTAATGAAAAGTACCCATTGGCAGTATTGGGTGACGATGATGTTGGGCTGGGTGAGTTGGCAAGAGAAGAGGAGTTGGGAGACGTTTTGGTGTTCAGCCTCCGAGAAGAGCTCCAGATGGCTCTTGAATGAGACGTAACTACCATCCCCACTGAACGTCTTTACCACCACTTGAGTGTTGGACACTTTCGCTAGGTACACATCTCCGTACCTACCCTTGCCTGCGTGGTGTGTGGCAGATGGAGTGGGTAGTGGGCGTGTGGAGTGTAGTGAGGAGTTTGGTGTGAGGCTTGTTCAGTGATACTAGCAGTGGTGGTTTCGAAGCTATCGTAGACATTCACATGTTTTCGATTTTAGTTCGATTGTTCGCCGTTTTTTTTGTAACATTTAACTACAAAAAACACGATATAAAAAAATAAAAATCAATTTAAATAGAATGAATAATAATCCATTTAGATAGGTACATAAAAATATAAGTTGGCCTAGGCTCACCTAGCAAAGCTACAACGCTGAGTTGGCTTCTGGAGGTAATGGTGGGGTTGTTGGTGGGGGAGGAAGCCTGGGTGTTGCTAGGAGAGGCGATTGAGCTGCCCTTGTTGGGCTTCTTGACAAGTTGCAAGACTTCCTCTGACGACGTGGCACTTTCACTAAAGGTCTTGCCGTTGCTTTGATGGGTGGTCTCGCTCCTGGCTGTCATCTTCTTCCTCCTCTTCTTCAGGATAACCCCAATCGGGAGGACTACCAGCAGCAGGTAGGCTACGATGCAAGCAGCAACAATGATGGGAGTCTTCGAGAATGTCTCTTCCACCGCCTCCACCTTCTCGAAGCTTCCAACCTCTGGGGGTCGTGAGACTGTCGCTTATGCACGCACGTAAACACACGCATACCAACACACACACACACACACACACACACACACACACACACACACACACACACACACACACACACACACACACACACACACACACACACACACAAACGCACAAACACACCTCCAACTGCCAAAACTTCCAAAATAGCCTCCTTCTGTTGAAGCCAGCCTTTCTCGGCTGACACTTCGCAGGCATAAACACCTGCGTCAGCCTTCTTCACGTCGTTCAAGCGCAGTGCACCGTCCTGCATCAGCTGCCAAACGTTTCATGGCTTCGTAAGTGACGATGTATTTATAGAAACGGTCAGCCATAAAGAAACGATAAGACGTAAGTAATGTAGTGTTAACAAGCCTGACCCGTCTGCTAACAAAGCGCTCTTAACATATCAAAAATCACATAAACTTTCCACCTCCGCCTTCTTTGTCTTTTCTCCTTCTTTCTTCTTTTCGGCGTTCACGGCGAATCCATTCTTAAGCCACTTCCTTGTTACAACGCTGGACGCCTGCAGGTCACACCGCATCACCACCTCCACACCCTCCTTCACCGACTGGTTCAAGGGTACTGCCACAAACGTTGGCTCCACTGTGGGAGGGATGAGGTACTGCAAAAGCGGCAAGTTCAAAAATCGAAAGTCTGAAAACCATAACCTTGAAAATTATAAAATTTATGGAAAAAAACGAATAATTCTAAAATTAAAAATTAGGAAATAAAAATTAATTAATTTTAAAAATTTAAATAACCATAAATTTAATACAATTTGAAAAATACAAAAGCAGGCTTGAAGCTTCAAATTTATAAAAGTCCAAGTTCGCTTCCTCTTTATGCGCTTTTGAACAGTGTTGAATCAGCGCTACACAAATGATTTGATTAGATTAGATTATTCACACCTATCTCCCACACCACGCCAAAGCACCTACCAATGACGTGGAGGAAGACATGGGTATGGACACGTCCTTGTTTCTGATTGGTTGCTAGGCACGTGTACCAGCCTTCATGCTCCTTGGAAACCATTTCAAACTTGAGGTGTCCGTTGTTACTTTGCGAAACGAATGGAGACGACGACGACGACGAAGATGAGTAGGGGATGGAAGAGGCGTGATTGATGGGTTGTTTTCTACCATAGAACCACGTCACTTTGGGTGGAGATTTACCTTGAGCCTTGCAATACACCCCCCTGTTGCCTCCCAGAGGAAGCCAGGTCTCTTTCGGAGGCGCCTGTGCGAGGAACCGCAGCTGTTCTGCAGTAGTGAAAATCCATTTAGGAGCATTTCAACTAGTTTATAAATCCATTATGAGTAGTATTAAAAATTTATAAAAATTATAATAAAAAATTTAAGGGGTATCTAACATAATAACAACAATAAAAACTATGAGAATAATTTTCAAAAAAATAAAAAAAAGATTTCTAAATTAACTTTTTGCTACCTTTGCTGGTAAAGAAGTCGGAAAAATAGTTTAAAATTTTCACGAACTTTCGACGTAGAGGCGGGCAAGAGGAGACACGAGAGGCCTGTAAGAGGTGGTGTTGACGACACAAGCGTAGTCTGCATCGTCGTTCTGGGCCACTCCACACAACACCAGGCTGCCGTCACTGCTCAGCTGGTAGTGGCTCTTTGGAGGGGTGACTTTTGAAGCGTCTTTGTCCGCTTCTTTGTCCACTTCTTTGTTCTTCTGCTTGTCTGCTTGCTGTTGGTCGTAAGGCATCTTTTGTTGTTGTTGTTGTTTTTCCTTATGCTGTTTTTGTCGTAGTTGTTGTTGTTGTTGTTGTTGTTGTTGTTGGCAAAAGTTATTTTTGGCGGTGTTTTCTGTGCCTCCTTCCACTATCTCCACCTGTCAGCGGGTTGCAATCGAGCGCTGCATGAGGCGTGACCCGAGTGATTGTGATTCTTAAGAGACTACAATCATCCACCCACCAAGCTGACTGTGAGCCGAAATTCTCACACATCAAGTTTACCGCCCTTCTTATAACCACCATACCCATAATCATCACACTTATAACTCTTATACTCATAACGATAATACTTACAACCATAATACTTGTAACCATAATGAGTATAACCATAATGAGTATAACCATAATGAGTATAACCATAATACTTATAACCATAATACCTATAACCATAATACTTATAACCATAATACCTATAACCATAATACTTATAACCATAATACCCATAACCATAATACTTATACCTACAGACACATTCTACGCTTCACTCACCTTGAGAGGCTGGTTGTTTTTGAGCCAAGTTACCGTGGTGACGGGAGATGGAGCGTATCTGCACTCAAAATAAGCCATACCTCCCTCGTCCACTCGGGAACTCAAGGGAGGCAGGATCAGACTTGGAGGAGCTGAAGGAGGTGTTGAGGGTGAAATGGGCGGAATTGGAGAAAGAGTATAATTGAAGATAGAATATAGATTGGAGATAGGGGGTTTTTTTGGAAAAAGAAGAAAATTTTGGAAGTGGAAAAAGTGGAATTCAGTTGGAAGGCGCTATGAGATGTGAGGTTAGAAGAGATAAGCTGAAAATTGAAAAATGGAAGAGGGATTGAAGGTGGGTTGGGACGGGAGGTTAGAACAGATAAAGCAAAAATTGAAAGGTGGAGGTGAGAGATAATATATGCTACAAAAGGCGAGGGTTGATGCGGCAATGAAGAGATGGGGGAGATAAGAAGGGTGATTTGATGTCTCACCAGCCACATGAATCTTCACTGGAAGTCTCGACGTGTTG
This sequence comes from Branchellion lobata, assembly GCA_947562095.1. NCBI lineage: Eukaryota > Metazoa > Annelida > Clitellata > Hirudinida > Piscicolidae > Branchellion > Branchellion lobata. The sequence continues at coordinate 7,144,153 of OX387256.1, read as the reverse complement.
GCCACGTTCGAAGCCACACACGAGTACGTGCCTGAGTGCGCCTCTTGAGCGCCCACAAGCAACAGACTATCGCCCTCGAGTCGTTCACCCTGCAAACCTTCCCACCTGGAAGGTTGTGTCGTCGTTGGGAGGAGAGATCAGTAGAAAGTTGTTTAAGCTTTGATGTTTGTGGATTTTTAGGAATGTAAGAAGTTGTAAATTTCTGTGCTGAAATACTTTGAGCATTTAAAACGTCATTGTTGAAAAATTTTTAAATTTTG
>OX387256.1:7136393-7138893 GCA_947562095.1 Branchellion lobata | reverse complement strand
AGGCATTCAAAACAAAACACTTTTGACAGCCCATAAAACAATGATATTTCGACTTTAATTTTTATGACTTCTTCAAGCGAGACTTATTGCAACTCTCACTCATTTGGCCCTCAGTTGCTCGTCTGGCGCTCTACAAATTGATTTTTTCATTATTTTAAATTATTATTATTATTATTATTATTATTATTATTATAATAATAATAATAATTATTATTATTATTACTTTTTTTTATTATCCATTTATCACCATTATTAATTTTATTATATTATTTTTAAAATTATTACGCAATAAACGAACCACCCGGCATGATTTATAGGTTCACACTCACCTATCAACCCTCAATATCACCAAGTCGCTGTCCTCCTGGTGCTTCCTGCTTTGGTTGTGTACCTGTGGATGTATGTGTGTTTCTGTGTGTGTTTGTATGGGTGTGCGTCGGCTGTGTGTGTGTGTGTGTGTGTGTGTGTGTGTGTGTGTGTGTGTGTGTGTGTGTGTGTGTGTGTGTGCGCGCGCGCGCGCGTGTGAGCGTGTGTCTGCGAAGCGTCTATGGTTACAAACCAGAAGGGAGTAGTGGCGAAGAGCACTAACCAGCTGGTGGTTGAAAGTCCACTGGAAAAGGATATTGGTGCGGTCGGAGACGTCACACCTGAGCCTCGCGTTGGCGCCCTCGATGACATCCAGGTCAGGAGGGGAAGGATCAAAGTAGATGCTTTCTTGGAGACCCCCTAACAGATCACTCAAGCCTGTATCCTTCCCAGCAGCATCCCCATCCACCAGAGCACTGGACACAATAGATCCTGATGTTGGCACCTTCTCCAGACCATTTCTCGAAGCTTCTCTAGCAACTCCCAAGCCTGCGTTAGGTTGTTAGCGAAGCGAAAGGAAGCCAGTTAGTTTCATTGTGTTTATTTGCTTGACATTTTGTGATTTGATGTGTGTGCACGTGGGAGTGTGTGTTTGTGTTGATGCTCGTGTTTATTCACGTATGCTTGCATGTGTGTATGTACGTTTGTATGTATGTGTATATTTATCTGTGTTGTGTGTGTACGTTGTGTGCGTAAGTTTTGTGCACAATTGTGTACTCTTTACTCATACATAATCTTAAGTCTGTGACTTGGACTGTGTAGTGTACACGTAGAGTATGTGCATGTGTGGATGTCTTGTGTGTGTGTGTGTGTGTGTGTGTGTGTGTGTGTGTGTGTGTGTGTGTGTGTGCGTGTGTGTGGCTGTCTGTGTGCGTGTACGAATACGTTTGAATCCGCGTGTTTTGCTTGTGCCATTTGGACGTAACTGGATGCTTAAATAAATTATGAAAGATACAGAAGTCATTAATGGCCAGACACATCCGAACTGCACACCAAAGCTCCAAACCTCTGCCTTGATTAAACACAGGCGTGAAAGGCAAAAAAATTTCCACACGAAAACCGACTTAATGAAGGAGACACAAGCACACAAAAGCACACCAAAGTGACCTGATGTTGCTTTGGTAATGTTTTGATGAATGCTTAATAATTTTTGAGTTTGTGTCTATGTACGCTGAGAGCACCTGCCCTTGTAAAGCTGTCATATGAATTAACAGAGGCTGATGTAGAATGGAGCGGGCCAATTTACTGCTGCCTTCAACATCACTACCACCACCACCTCCCATGTTGCTGAAACAAATCATCCCAAAGTAGCGAGTGACTGGTGGAGTGATAGACTTGCTAGCTATCTTATCGTCCAGAGCGCCTCCTGATAAGGGCGTCTAATGAGAAGGGCTTGAAGTGGTCCAGAGACTCGCTATGCAAACTTTGCCGAACATCCGTCTACTTAGTGCCAAATCCGGAGTTGGCCCTTCGTTCCTTAGTTAAGCCGCATACGTACAGTCACACACCCCCTTCCCCATAGGCATGCCTCTTCCTACTCAGAACCATCAATAAAACCATCCACAAATCAATCCACACAGCCATCCAAACAACCATCGACACACCCGTCTAAGCAATAATAATTCACACAAGCGTCCAAACGGCCATCCACACATCCTCCACCACAGATCGGTGCCGTGAAACAAAGACGATGGCGGGTTATTCAATAGTTGCTGTGTGTGTGTGTGTGTGTGTGTGTGTGTGTGTGTGTGTGTGTGTGTGTGTGTGTGTGTGTGTGTGTGTGTGTGTGTGTGTGTGTGCATGTGAGGATGTGCACAAATAAATGTTTGAAGATATCAGTAATGGACTTTTAATAGGATTTTAATGCTATGCAACCACTCAGTCAGATGGTCAATGCGGGCCTTAATCGCCTGCCTCCTTCTCTGTAGCACCCAAAATCGATTAAACACGATATCTAAAAAGGCGCTCACATCACATAGAGTTTCCTCTGGAACTTTAAAAGCTTCAACACAAAGCGGTGCATTATTTCAACATCAACCCGGCCAAACAATTTATTGTCGGCATGCGAGAGTTTTATTGCGGACCTGACGATGTTAGTCTCAACGTCAAGCTGAGAGGACTTAGACGAGATGGG
>OX387256.1:7128893-7131393 GCA_947562095.1 Branchellion lobata | reverse complement strand
GCCACAACCTCTTCCTCTTTTTCTCCTTCTTCCTCCTTCTTCATTCTTCTTTTTCCTCTTCCCTTCCATGATTTTTATAATTTTTTTCTCTTCAACCACCACTTGCTGATCAAATAGTTGTAAAATTAATTTATTTTCTCCTTCATACACCGGGTCATTGTAGCGAGAAGTGGTCTACCCAACGGTTGTGGTGGTCTCCTTTCTTCGAACTCTTACAGTTATCAATTTTATTTTCTATTTTTATTTTATTAATCATTTAATTAATTTTTGTTTAATTAATTTTGTTTTATTATTTTTTCATCTATTTTTGTTTTATGAATAATTTTATAAATTTACATTTCAATAGTTCTTCTATTCAATTTTCCTTTAATTCGTTATATATTATTGTATGCAACGAAATCTTGCTACTATTATCTTCTTTTTCGTATTGCTTTTATCACGTATCATTTTATGTTTTCTATTTTTATATTCCTATTTTAAAGATATTCAACTTGAAATAAATCAAAATTATAAAAAAATAATTCCATTAAAAGAAAAAAAAAAGGAAAAAGGACGAAGTTTTTGCTGCATCCACCGCGGTGTTCTGACTAATTTCTTCAAATATTGATCCAGTGATGCTTTTTTCCGATCTTTAAGTTTGCATTGATTTAAAAAAAAAACTCCTACGGACTCAATCACATTTCAAACCTTGCTATTTTTATCTATGCGGGTTTTGATTCATATCTTTTGGCGTATTAAACAAAAGTAACTCAATCAAGGGGCAAAGCAGAGGAATAATAAGGCCTGTTTTTTGCTTGTTTCGGGCGTAGGAGGTTGTTTTATGGATCAAGCACAAGAGATCGTGGAATGTATGTGGTGGTTGTTGTGGTTTGTATGAAATCTTTAATTTTTCATAATGTTTTTGTTGTTGTTTATGAGGTAGTAGTGGGATCAAATGGGGTATGGGTCCAACCAAAAGTATGAATAGGCTCTATGGAAGTGGTGGTGCCTTGTTGATTACGATACAATACAAACACGAATATTATTATAATGGGGCTAACCACTTTTGAGAGTTTTGAGACCACAAGATTACTACTGTCTTTCACAGAGAAAAAAATAAAAAGAAGAAAAATGAGTTTGTCGATTGAACTTTTGAAGAATAAAAAAAAAACGAAAATACTGGCTGAAAGTTTTGTCCACAAATCCATATTTCTAATAAATCTTTCGTTGTGTATGTTTAACCACTGACGTTAAGAAGGCCACAAACACTCATTACAAAGCATTGGAGACTCACTTCTTGGTAGCGTAGCAAGTTGAGCACAAGATCACAAAGCCTGCTCAGACGCACTAGAGTGTCATGAAGGATCACCACTGTTGCTCAGTTGGCCACAAAAACACCTCACGTCCCTCCTGTTAAGTCCGCAATGTTGAGTGCAAGACGGGGAAACAAGATAAGCGAATTATTATATTGCTAGTTGCTTTATGAGAACAAGACGTTCAACAGACGTTCAACAAAAGAATCTTCTAGAAGCTCTATTTACCTTCATTAGGCGCTTGTGGGAGTGCTTGTAGTTTTGGTGGAGAGTCCATAAAAAGGGGGCCTCATACAGACGCCAGCTAGAACGAGACTTTGTGACTCGCTGCGGTGATTGAAGACGGCGCAAAAAACAAAAAAATATTTTAAAAAGGAATATAGTCGCTCAAGTTACGACTGACACAAAAGCGTCTGCTTTCAGTGTGATTTATAACCATTTTATTCCCTCTTTATCTCCCGATCGGGATCTTTTATTGTTATTATTGCTGTGGTACTTTGATTCGAGATAGTTTATATCTTGACATTCTATTCAAGGAAGCTGGGCACTTTGTTAGGTAAATTCTCAAACCAAATTGCTTACCGATTCAGTTAATATTTGAGATGATAAAAATAAATTAAGAATGGTTGTAATCTGGATGTAAAAGTCACCTATAAATAACAATGCTTGTCATAAAGAGCATAAATCGAACCATGGACGAATGGCTAGATCGAAAGATGGGAGAATAAATGGGTGGAGTGATGGATGGATGGATTAATGGATGAATGATTGAATGGATGGGTGGATGGGTGGGTGGATGGATGAATGAATGGATGGATGGGTGGGTGGATGGATGGGTGGATGAAGTGGTGGATGGATTGGTGGATGGACAAGTGGATGGGTGGATGAATTGGTGGATGGACAAGTGGATGGGTGGGTGATTGGAGTGATAGGAAAACTGGTGAGTGGAGTGATTGATGAACAAATGAATGAATAGCTGGATGAAAAAACTATTGGATGGATGGATAGATGAACAGATAAGTGGATGAATGAATAAATGATTGTACGATTTAATGACTCTTCAAAATAGAACCGTACTGCCAAAGTTACCGGAGAAGAGGAAGAAGAAGAAGAAGAAGAAGAAGAAGAAGAAGAAGAAGAAGAAGAAGAAGAAGAAGAAGAAGAAGAAGAAGAAGAAGAAGAAGAAGAAGAAGAAGAAGAAGAAGAAG
>OX387256.1:7123893-7126393 GCA_947562095.1 Branchellion lobata | reverse complement strand
GCCCTTAATAGTTGGAGTTGGGGTAAATGGATGATTTGGTGGCCACTATATTGCAAATGGTTTTCATAATGGAAATCAGAAATATCCCTGAAAGCTCAAAAACTATTTAATGCTCATTCAATAATAATATTTATACAAAATCTCAGATTTTTAAAGCGCGAAGAAAAGCAAGTGAAAGGCAAAATTGTTCAAATTTTATGAAAAATTTTTTTATTTTGAAGTAGAGGAAGAAGAAGAAACAATGCATTTCATTTTTTTGTAGGATGAAAGAGATGAATTCAATGAGATTATAGAAACTATAAAGTGAGTGAAATATTTTTTGCTTGAATAAATAAACATAAAAATGTTTTCCACTTCTGCCAAGATGGGTGTGTGTTGAAAATGTGGAGATGAAAAATGTCTTTGACAAGAATGAGCTTTTAAATTCACATGGTTGCAAAAGGCACGTTGCTATTAAAATTTCATTGATTTTTTTACATAGAGGAATTAAAAATAATTTTTATCTTTATTTGATTATAAATTATTTAGGTGTATAACGTTTTGCAATAAATTATAAAATGATTAAAAAAATGTCAGACATTTTTAAAATTTGCAGTTATGAGACCATTCAGAGAATATGTGACAAGTATAACCAGGTGCTTGAAGGCAGCCACAAACTGGTAAGTTTTCACCTCAAATGACACTATCACTTGCTTCATATCTGACAACAACACTCAACTTATCTCACTATCACAACTTCATTTTTTTCACCTCACACAGCACAATCACCATGGTACCTTTATCACTCATCACTACAGCATACAAGCAAGAGACCTCCCACAGAACCACTACCTCTTGCCTCTCCAAACCTTCTCAAACACATCATGCAGGTTTTCTGAGGAAAAAAACATATAAACACAGATACATGCACACACACACACACACACACACACACACACACATACCTATCCATCCACCCATCCACAGGTGGCATACAACCGGTCCATTGAAGACCCCGATAAACTCAACCAGTATGAACCTTTTTCTCCTGAGGTAAGCTGCATGATAATGAAAACGTTGTATTAATTATTATAATATAATATAATACATTAAAATATAATAAAACCTAATACATCACCTTAAAATACAATATACTAAATCACAAAAAAATACATTGTAATACATCTCAATAAAATACAATAAACTAATATTAGGAATTATACAGTGATATACAATGATATACAATGTGAGGGCACAAGAGCTTCAAGGCATCACTGTTGCACGCAGGTGTATGGGGAGACAAGCTTTGAGTTGATCAGGGAGTTAACCCAAGTTATTTCCATCTCTCAGGACGACACCTTCATCGACCTCGGCAGTGGTTGCTAAACATACATCCTTTTGCCACACAACCCCTCACTTTTCATCACTATGGCAATGTTCATTGTTCACCATGCATCACCTCGTTTTATGCATCCTCCTCACCATCATCTCCACTATCATCTCACCACCATTTCCACACTATCAATATCATCACCACACAACACGCTCATCACTACCACACCACTACTACCACACCACACAGGGGTAGGTCAGGTGGTGTTGCAGATAGCAGCATCGACCAGGTGCAAGTTCTCATACGGCATTGAGAGGGCCCACTGGCCTGCCAAGTACTCCAAGGTGGCATGTTGTCGTGCTGTGTTGTTGTTTTGCTGTTGTGTTTTTGTTGCTTTGTTGTTGTGCTGTGTTGTTGTTATCGTCGTGCTGTGTTGTTGTTATCGTCGTGCTGTGTTGTTTTCTTGTTGTTGTTGCATGTTTTCGTCGATGTGCATTCATTATCTCTGTGTTGTTGTTATCCAGTGTTGTTGTGGCTGTTCTGTTATAGTTATAGTGTGTTTCTCTCCTTATGTCTCATTGCTATGTGTCACACAGAGCTTGGCGCAAGAGTTTGTGTGGTGGATGAGTTTCTTTGGCAAGCACGTGGGTCGCTTTGAGCTTGAGAAGGGAGACTTCCTGTCCGATGACAAGGTTGACGTCATCAACTCCGCCAGGTCAGCATGCCACTTTGTCACACTCTCATCTTTGACGCATGCCTGCGCGCGCTTACACGTAAATACTCCAATTTACACACACACAAACTCACATACAAACACACACACACACACACACACACACACACACACACACACACACACACACACACACACACACACACACGCACACGCACAAACACACACAAACACACACACACACACACACACCCACACACATACACACACACACACACACACACACACACACACACACACACAAACAAACACGTACACACGTACACACGTACACAGCATCATCTTTGTGAACAACTTCGCCTTCGGACCTAATGTGGACCACCAGGTGAATCAATGTCCACCTCACATCCACATCACATCCACATCACGTCCACCTCACATCCATGACACACCACACACACACACACACACAGCTCAAGTTGCGCTTTGCTAACGTAAAGGAAGGAGCTCGGATC
>OX387256.1:7108893-7118893 GCA_947562095.1 Branchellion lobata | reverse complement strand
CCTCAGCACCAACCTTGTTAGCTCCAACACCATCATCATCATCACCACCATCATCATCATCATCATCATCATCATCATCATCATCCTCATCATCATCATCCTCATTATCATCGTCTTCATCATCATTCTCATTATCATCCTCATCCGCACGGAAGATAAAACAGAACGCAACCAACACAACACTCTCCACAACACAAAGCAAACATCCAACCACCAGCCATTTTTTGCAAGAAAAAAAACTTTAGGCACTTTGTAAAAATTTTAAAGCGCTAAAAAATATCGACTGTGCAGACGTCAAAAAATAATTAATTGCTGAAATTGTAAGTCGACTGCACTGTGCACGTATTAACATTATTTTCAATGATTTCTGCTGCCATTACTATTATTCATTGTTGCTATTTTCGAATCTTAATTTGTGAAAATTGCTCATTCTAATTGTAGTTAAAGGGTTGTAATAGGATAGTGTCTTATCCTCCAAACCTGAGATAGGATGAAAAGTTGGTTAGTTTTAGAGTTATTATTAACTAAAATTACAAAAAATTCTGTTATTTCACATTTTTTCTGTAATGCATGAATTAAAAAAATAAAAATGATCAAATGCCTAGAATATCGATTATTCATGACTTGGACCTTCATGCAACTTTTATATAACTGCACTGGAACAGTGGAAAAGGTTTAAAGTGGCTTAATACGTTGACTTTATTAACTCACTGGACTAAAGTGAAATGACCAAATCCATGAAGGCAGGTGAAATTTAATTATTAACTTTTTAAAGTTCAACCTTACACGATTAGGTGTGGTACGTAAGTGTGTTTTGTTCATAGAGTTTATTCAAAAAATTCATAGAAATGCAACTTTGAAAAATGGAAATTAATGTCTACATCTTTTGCATTTTCAGCCTCTTGCACCACACCATTGATTTTTTGAAACATTTAAAAAAAAAGTGAAGAAGGCAGCTCGTGTTACTTAAGATACTTCCAGAGAAAAATAAAAACACAAAACGATGTATACTTACTCAATCCTACACTTATTTTAGCTCAATATTTATAAGATAGGATATATTTTTGGTTTTTTTGAGCAAAAAAAAAACAATGATAACATTTTATTATATGAAAAGTGCTTATAAAGTGCTGCATGTTTAGAACCTATAAAAAGACCTTTTCAACACCTCGTTTGAAATATACCATTTATTTATTCAGGTTCTTTGGTTGATTTTAGGTTAGGAAAGTCGTTTAAGTTACATTTGCTGTATCGCTGCTTTCACTTTGACGTTCAAGAATCTTTCTGCTGAAATAGACTCAACATATTCAAGTGGTAACAATGTTTTAAATGTAATCACGTTGTTCCATACCCGGAAAGTCAAATGAGCTCAATGTTCACTCAAAAATCAAAACGTGTAGTTTAGGATTTGAAGGATGTATTTTAGACAGTGTATTTTTATCTTATGGAAAAATGTTCAATTTTCAAAATGTCATAACTATATTATTTTGCATATCAATTAGGGTTTTGTAGAGCAGAAAACAAAAATTGAAAGAAATGGAAAAACCTGCCATGGAAGGAATAGCTGAGGAAGCATCTGGAGACATGCCATCTCAGCCTCTTTCTCCCCCTAGACCCACCAGGACCAAACGCAACAGAACCATTTCTGAGTTTGCCTGACACGCTTACTTCTTGATTAAAGAGTGTAACTTAAAACTGTAATTTTTCACTTTTTCCCATTCTAGATCAGAGAGAATACTGGCAGGGCCAACTATGAGAGGAAAAGTTGCAGAGTTTTGCAGAAACAAAGGTCATGGGTTCATAATTCCCAGTGATGGAGATGAAAATCTTTTTTTCCACATCTCAGAGTTAGTTTGCATTTTTGATCAAATTTTATTTAATTTTTTGTTTGAGCATTAAATGCTGTTTTCATTTAAATACTTTTTCCTACAACAGCATAGAAGGTGAAATTGTGCCTATAGAAGGTGATGAAGTGTCTTACAAGCTCTTTCCCATCCCTCCCAAGAACATCAAGTTTTCTGCAGCCCATGTCAACATTGTCAAACCCCGAGATGACCTCCCCCACCAAAGATGGGACAGTCGACAACCCCCTTGCGAACACTTCCTCCATCACTGATCCCTCTTGCCACTTTCAAGCCACCAACATCGATATATATATATATAAATATATATATTAGGGATTTCTATATATATATATATATATATATATATATATAAATTCCTAACCCATTGTTTAAAAGTTTTTCCACTTCTGCCATTCACTTAAATCATTGTTCCTGCCTCCACCCATTTTCCATGCATCCACCTTAACACTTCCCAACCGTCCATCTTCATCCTTTTCTAGATTTTCCCTTGTAAAGGTGTGATAATTCACATTCGCCTTAAATTTTGCTTAGCAATAATTTCAAAATTAAACATTTGAAATTCAATGCCTTACAGCATTTAAGTTAAAAACTTCACAATTGTCAAAACACTGTAGTTTTCAACCCTTATTTACACCCGTGTATATTTTCGGTATTACTGCATCCACGGTTCATTGACTGGATTACTGTATTTTTAATTAGTCAAAATTACGTTAATATTTTCACTCAGCTTCACTTTTAGTTTTCGTACAATCCTGAAGCATTTAAAATGAATATCACGTTAAGCAAAACGTCAGCTCGAGTGGATGCAATGGTTATTTATAGAATTTATATTACTTTAGTAATATTTTGTTGTGGATATTTCGTCATTCATCGTCCAACAAATCATTGACCATACTAAACAACATAAACAAGCTAAAAGCCATTTAGTACACCCTGCTATGTTCGTCTTCGAGCAGTTCATCCTTTGCATTTCTTCGTTATAAAATTGTTTGGTTTGTAAAACTTATCTTTTTTCTGCTTTAACAAAGTGCATTATAAAAATTAAAAAGCATTTTTGGCGTAGAACATACTTCATGAAAGTGGTTTCTTTTGGGTTCGTCTCAAAGACTACGTTTAGTTCATCATTTTGTGGACTTTGAAAATATTTCAAGACAAGCTGTCGTGCCTCAGATAAGAATTTGTTGAATTTTGCCGCGTAGCTTCCTTTATTGACTGGTTGATTTTTTTTCAATCAAAATATTTGAAATTGCTTTCAAAAGTAGTCTAAACTTTTTTTTAGTTTGTTAGTTTTTTATAAGTTCAACTATTTATATCAAATAAAATATCATATGGTCTATCTTCCAAAATTTCCCTACACAATATATAAAAATCAGCTCGATTTTTTTATCGAACATCTCTAATGAAAAGTGTTGAATTTTGTTTAACCATCAATTATTGCAGTTTACGGTCACAAGTTCATCAACATGCAGTAGTCGCAGAGAACCTACAGATTTTGGTAGGCAAATGGAAAGTTCAATTTAATTTAATCAAGACGTTTATAACGCGTCTTTAAGCACTAAGTTCAAAAGCGTTCCCGTGGAAACGCTGTGGGCTACTAGAGGGCTGGACACTTTTCAGAGGACGGTAAGATGCGATATTGGCCATGCAGTAGAATTCTTATTTCCTACAAAACATTAGGACACGATGTTTTGAACTTGAGTAAAAAGTTTTCCGATTTATTTTTCAAAATTGCACCTTATATATAAAAAAAATTGTAATTCAGGGACTTACTTTAAAATCAACTTTTCTTACATCATCATTTTCATTTTATTTACTAATTTGGCAAAAAATAAAAAAAAAATTCAAAGTAATATTTTAAAACTTATTGAGTGATTTTTTCAATTTCCATTGAATAAACAATAAATAAAATATCGAACACTTTAATCTTACCCGAAGAGCACCTTTGGTAATTAGAATTTTGGATGACGCCATTACGGCGCTGTTAGTTTTTACGAGACTCGTTTCTTCACTTACAATAAACTTTAATAAGCTTAAAAATGCGTTGGAAATTTGATAGAGACCACTATGAGTTGTACAAGTGTTTCGGATGTCTCCACGTCAGGTCGGGAACTCTTATCCTTGGCTTCCTGCACTCCGTAAGTTTTTCAGTTTTCAAGTAATAGTTTAACTTTCTATTTTTAATTCAGAAAAACGGGTTTCAACTTTTTGAATTATTTTCCAATCAAGTGATTTATAAAAAATATTCAACCTTTACAAAAATTCGATGACGGATGTTAATCGACCTTTTTAATTTCAAAAAATCAGTGCTTCTATTTGGCGATGATAATCCTGATGATTGGAGCGTTTTCACACCCACAATGGGCAGTTTACTTCTTTCCCAAGGACACCAATTCCACCACCACACCACCACCACCTGTTCTTCCACAAAATAATGATGAGTTCATCTTTTCTCTCTACAGTGGACATAAATTAAATTCTTCATCTTCACGTCTTGCAGCACACCATATAAGAAACAAGCAACAACTGTTTTATGGTAGGAATTGTTTTAATAGAATTACACAATTTTATGTTATTTCAACTTCAAGAATTCGTATTTAACCATAATGGAATATAAAATGATAACTTTATTAAAAACTGATATCTTAGTTCAGAAATGATATTTTTTTTATATAAATGATAACTATAAAAAACTAATAATTTTATTAAAAAAAGATTTTAAAAATATTCTAAGCAGACAATGTCCTCCTCCTCCTCCTTGTTTTCTCAGGATCGTTCATTATATCCTCTTTTCTCATCTATGGCACACTTTCTGTTAGTTATAAATAATAAAAAAGTTATTTTATAACCTTATTTTTTGATTAAACCAATCATTTTTCAACTTTAAACATTAAGATTTCATAATTTATTTTTTAAACACTTCTTTCTTAAACACCACATTAAATCCATTGGTGTAAACTCTCAAGTATCAAGAACACCATAGTATTAAGTTCACAAATCTCCCACAACAGGGAAAATCCCAGTACATCACTCCCTTCTTCTGCATCCTCGTTTTCCACCTCTGCTTCTCAGGCATGACTTTTCTTGGCTACTTCTCAGACGTCATCAATGTCAAAAAGTTCATCTCCCACCTGGTTGATTATCTATTTATTTGGCTTTTACTTTTGGGAATTAATTTGCAACAATTTTGACTAAAATACAATATAGCAAGTGTTTTTGACATAGCATTGGCCTATCATGACCTCGAGACTACTGATATATTTTGAGGATAGTCATAAATTAAAACGTTGTGGCGAAAATAATGATGAATTATAGAAAAGAAAATCTTTTCTCGCACCAGCCTGACTTCTTTCTGAAGGACAAACTGATGGGCCTTGATAATGATCACCTCACCCTCCTCTCTCTCATTTTCTCCATATCCGTCCTCTCCGCAATGGTGACAGCAATATAAATTGAAATAAATCGCGTAATGCAAATGAATATCGCACAATGAAAATAAAAATTGCATAATAAAAATAATAATAAATAGCATGATAAACGTAAAAATAATTTATATTAATATAAATAATAAAAATATATAAAAGTAATAAAGATAAGATTTGTTATTTTTTGACTTTCTAACTTCTTGTCTACCACCATTAACAACCACCACCACAATATCATCATCATCACCACCATTAACAACCACCACCATGATATCATCATCATCACCACCATAAACAACCACCACCACAATATCATCATCATCACCACCATAAACAACCACCACCACAATATCATCATCATCATCACCACCATAAACAATCACCACTACAATATCATCATTATCACCACCACTGTGATGTCATCATACCAGGTGTACTGCATAGGGGTGGTGTGGGGATGTTACAAGTACCTCAAGTACAGGGAGTTGTTCATGGGAGCTTCGGGAAGGCTGAGGGACTACGAGATGGGCAGTGTCACCTACAACAGAGCCACTGAAGATACAGAGGTGATTGGCTGATGTGGAAGGGTGAAACAAATGGGTGAGATTTTATGGTAGAATGTATCTATTGAAATTTTATGGTGGAATGTATCTGTTGAGATTTTATGGTGGAATGTATCTGTTGAGATTTTATGGTGGAATGTATCTATTGAGATTTTATGGTGGAATGTATCTGTTGAGATTTTATGGTGGAATGTATCTGTTGAGATTTTGTGGTGGAATGTATCTGTTGAGATTTTATGGTGGAATGTATCTGTTGAGATTTTATGGTGGAATGTATCTATTGAGATTTTATGGTGGAATGTATCTGTTGAGATTTTATGGTGGAATGTATCTGTTGAGATTTTATGGTGGAATGTATCTGTTGAGATTTTATGGTGGAATGTATCTGTTGAGATTTTATGATGGAATGTATCTGTTGAGATTTTATGGTGGAATGTATCTGTTGAGATTTTATGGTGGAATGTATCTGTTGAGGTTTTATGGTGGAATGTATCTGTTGAGATTTTATGGTGGAATGTATCTGTTGAGCTTTTATGGTGGAATGTATCTGTTGAGATTTTATGGTGGAATGTATCTGTTGAGATTTTATGGTGGAATGTATCTGTTGAGGTTTTATGGTGGAATGTATCTGTTGAGGTTTTATGGTGGAATGTATCTATTGAGCTTTTATGGTGGAATGTATCTATTGAGCTTTTATGGTGGAATGTATCTATTGAGCTTTTATGGTGGAATGTATCTATTGAGCTTTTATGGTGGAATGTATCTGTTGAGGTTTTATGGTGGAATGTATCTGTTGAGACTTTATGGTGGAGTGTATCTATTGAGCTTTTATGGTGGAATGTATCAGTTGAGGTTTTATGGTGGAATGTATCTATTGAGCTTTTGTGGTGGAATGTATCAGTTGAGGTTTTATGGTGGAATGTATCTGTTGAGATTTTATGGTGGAATGTATCTGTTGAGATTTTATGGTGGAATGTATCTATTGAGCTTTTATGGTGGAATGTATCTGTTGAGATTTTATGGTGGAATGTATCTGTTGAGATTTTATGGTGGAGTGTATCTATTGAGCTTTTATGGTGGAATGTATCAGTTGAGGTTTTATGGTGGAATGTATCTATTGAGCTTTTGTGGTGGAATGTATCAGTTGAGGTTTTATGGTGGAATGTATCTGTTGAGATTTTATGGTGGAATGTATCTGTTGAGATTTTATGGTGGAATGTATCTATTGAGCTTTTATGGTGGAATGTATCTATTGAGATTTTATGGTGGAATGTATCTGTTGAGATTTTATGGTGGAATGTATCTATTGAGCTTTTATGGTGGAATGTATCAGTTGAGGTTTTATGGTGTAACATGTCAAGTGGGGTCTGAAAATTCAATGGTGGAATGTGTAGAAGGAGATAGGTTTGGAAGATTTGCGTTTTTGTTTTGATTGAAGGGGTTGAATTGGTGTTGCTCACAAAGTTGAAGAGATATTAAGTTTGACTGTGTTGGTGATGATTGTATTAAATGTACTTATGACCACCAGCATTCGTCACAACTCCCCTGATTCACCACTGACCATTACTACCATCACTATTACCATCGTTACCACCATCATCCCAGCTGTTACCATTCAAGCCACTTAAACACCACCATTACTAAAAAAACCACCCCCACTGAAACACCATCCCCACTAAACGTTGTTGCTGCCACCACGAGCATCATCACTGAAACGTCACCACCACCACCACTGCTGCTGCAGATGCTGCTGCCTCCCAAGTATGAGGACGTCATCCGCATGTCTCTCGAGGATGCTCCTCCTCCCGCCTACATCCCTGAAGCTGGAGAGGCGAGGCCTCCGACCAGGGAGAGCAACTAGAGATGGAGGCTGTGATGTTTGAGGAGAGTTTGTATGGAACTAATTCATTTAGATGGATGTTCTTCCGGATATTCCCCGGGATTCACAAGCGCTGGAAGTGATGGTGGTGGTTATTGTCGTAATACTATATTCTATATTATCTCTATTTTTAACTTCCCAAGCTTCTTCGTATTATGAGGATGGTACATAATCTCCCTCCCAAGCGGACAAGTCTACTAATGAGGTTTGCTTGGGCACTATGACCTCGAAACTCTAGGGGGGTTAATGTCGCTATAATAATATTCCTAATATGAGCATTATGATAATTAATTAAAGTTAAATCATTTAAATTTAACTTTATCCGCTTTCAATTTTTGGACGCTTTCAATTGCTCTTCAACTATTAGTCTAGAATAACAGAGACTCTTTAGTGTCATCAACACATTAAAAACTGGTTAATTTATTTGATTTCTAAAAATCACTACACATACAACCACAATGTATTTGTAAATAATATTGTGTTTCGATTTAGTTTCATTATATACAATAGCTGTTGTGCTTGTAAATATAATGAGTTTGTCTTGGCTCTTTGAGTGATTTGTTCGAAATTTATCTTCTTTCCCATTGGCGTTTCGATTCATGCTTTTTTCAGTTTAATATTGATCAATGATATAATTTAATTTTTATTTCAATTTTTGGTTTTTCGGAACATCTTAATTGGATCGTTTTTCTGCCGTTTCGCATATTATTTATATTTGCCATGAGTTGGTTTCTTATTATTTATCATTTTAACTTAAATTTTTTTTTGATTTATATTATACATTAGAAAAGATAATTTTGCTGAGATCTTGCTTTAACTCAATATACTGGCGTTTCAAATAAAATTTGATGAATTTTTCATTTTTTGGAATTAAGATAATTCTCTAAACAATTCAAAATTTAAATTAAATTAACATTTAACCTTAAATGTGGCAGCCAGTAGAACAATTTTAAATACACAAGCCTTGTGTGTTTCATAGAGTTTAAATTTTGTAAATACAAGTTTTCTAGTTTTTTTACAAATTCAGAGTAAACTAAAAAAATGAACGCAACGGACATTTCGCTGATGAGTATACAGCTGCAAGAGATGGCCAAGCTTTCGGACCACTTGCAAGGAGCTGTAGTTTTCGTTGATGATGGTTTCACTGACGTTTTGCACTGGCTTGGAGGTGCCGAGCTGCTCCTCCAGTACGGAGTTGTGGCTATAAAACAGTTCTCATCGTTTGAGGTTTGCATCAGAAGTTTATGAAGATTTGATTCCTATAAAATGTTCGCTTAAAAAATCAAAAAAAGTTAAAGGCATGAGAGCTATATGAGTCAATGATCCACAGGGTGGCTTAGAAGATGAACACAAGTCTGTTATGTTCATCTCAACAGCCTTCCAACAAGATGAAGAAATCACAGTGAAAGACATAATTGACAACAGCAATTTCAACACTGTTTTTATCATCACTAATATACACCCTGCCATTCAAGCCATCATCAGATTTAGGTGGTTGAATGTCTAAGAAACCTGGGGAAATTTTTTCCACAAATTGCCATATTTTTTTAACCTTTGCTTCTTTGCCACTTTTTTTATAGGCCAGTGAATGATGAAGAGGTGACAGAAATAATGGAAAGGATTGAGAGGAATGTTGGCAGTTGGATCAAGGCTAAAACTGGAGTGAGTAAACTTTAAGCTTCATGTCAATTATTCAAAATTTTCTCTTTCAGTCACTCTCATCTTTGTTATTTCCTTACATTTTAAATATCCCAGCTGTGTTAAGGGTTTCCAATAGTTGGAAATATTTTTTCCTCTTTTTGTCTCCAAATTCTCTTCACATTGTTTCCAATTCATTGATGTCCTCCACAGTCTGAAGGCACAGCGGCTGTAGTGTATGCTCCACTGAGATACAGTGCCATTCTACCTTCCAACCTCTTTGTTCTTCCTTCACATTCCTCCTTCTTTCCTCTCACTCCTTATGAGCTTCGTCTCTTGCACCTCAGAAGCAAGGTTGATTGAATTTCGAAATACGCATGATCCAAAAATGATTAAAATTGTTTTTTCAATTCACCATTGGATGAATTTAAAGTTAATTAAATTTTTAAATATTTTAAATCAATTAAATTTTTAAATATTTAAAATAAAATTAATTTTAAAATATTTAAAAATGAATATTTTTCACACTCAAGGTACCGCACAGTCCAACAGAAGTTCCCAAAGTGGGGTTTGAACATCTACCAAAGGAGATGCAGTTGCAATACAAGGTGGTGGTGAGAGTTGTGATACTGG
>OX387256.1:7096393-7103893 GCA_947562095.1 Branchellion lobata | reverse complement strand
TGCCTTATGAATGTTCTTCAGGTGATTGTCGGAGGCACCACTATCTTGACTCCTCACAAGACCACCCAACTTACCCTCTTCAATCCTCACTCCTGCCTTCTTTGAGCTACAATACAATACAAATACGAATATCATTACATTGGAATTAACTCCGTAGAGTTTCAAGGCCACAAGTTGCCAATTGTCGTGTTGAGTGACTCATTGAATTCTCAATAGTTTCTCAAATCACAAACATTTGAAGACATTTCGAATGGCTTCAAATATTCAACTATTCATTTGCAATTATCAAAAAAAACATTTTTCTCGTTTATTTACAAATCCATGCTACAAGGGCTATATGTTACACTGGAAGGGAAATTTTTTTGCGTTTGAAATTATTCAAGGGAAACCATCGATTAAGCATGTTTCAATTAAGCTAGAAAAAATATCACTGTTTTGTGAGGTTTGAAAAAATAATTGAATTGGAAAATATGATGTACACTTTTTAATCAAATTAAAAACATAAAAATATTTTTTTTATAAACTTGAAAAGCTAACAAGAGAAATTTGATGTTATATGGTAACTTTATAAATTCAAAATTATTTAATTTTCTTTACAAAGTTAAAACTTATGGTAGGAACACCATTTTAGAAATTTAAAGCATAAAAAAATTAAATTTCAGACTAAAATTTATATTGAATTGAAAAATGTGGAATTACGTTTTTATTGGATACATTTCATTCGTATTCAATTAGTACATGTAACAGGATCGATTGAGTTGTTGGCATCCATCTGTCTCGTGAGACAATGGAGATTGCGCCGATGAATTTACGGAGTAAGTGCATATGATTAGGTGCTATCAAGTTGCTTGTTCCACGGTGGCATAAATAAAGGCCGCGTCGCTGTCCCTGAATATTCAATTGAAAAATACATGCACCATCTGCGCCGTACGGATGTTCAGCGTGAATAAAATAGCTCAAAAGGGAGCTTCTAAATAATAATTATCGTGTTGGTTGTGGTGGTTGTTCTGTCTCTTGGTCTGAAAATCTTTGCCTTCGCCAACATCATGGTCAACCTTCCGGGCCTCTTGCACCTCAATCGCCACATCGAGGTCACCAGCACAGGCATCGGTTCCATGCAAGGCGAGACTGGCTCCAAACACGGTGGAGTCGAAGTCATCGTTGATGGATTGAAAAACAAGTTTTTGGATACTCTTGTCTCGTACCTCCTCCTCTTCAGGAACAAGCCACACCTTGTCCTCTTCCACCATCCTCGGAGTCTCTTTCACCCACGCCATTAGGTCTTCGAAACCATTGATCCAGTGGAAAACATTCTTGTTCCCGATTCCTTTCCAAAACCAACAGTCGTCCGTTACGACGTGACAGCAAGGAGGAAGACAGGGATGAGGGTTGAAAACTGCAAACAAATGAAGTTACTTTGGTCTTTGGTTATTCACTTTTGTTTTTGTCGGCATTTATACAAAGTATTACTTTTTTATTTGTTTTCGTGAAGCTCTTGAAACTTTCTTGTTTAAACAGTTCGTAGCAGAGCGCTTTTGAACAGTGTGTAATCAGCGCTATACAAAAGAGTTGATTAGATTAGATTTGATTATTCACCAAAATTCAATAGTACAAACCCTTTATAAGATTTTATAATAGATTTAACCAGAATGGTCACAAAGCCTTCCATGCAAACCTCCGCAAAAACCTCTCCACGCAAACCTCCTTTGGAGCCTTCTTTTCTTCTTTCTATCTTTTCCTTCATCATCCACGAGCGTCTTTCTTCATACATGAACAATATTCTGGTGAAGATATCATCAAGTGGCCTGTTCTTCTCATTGCAACACCTCTCCAGACTCTTGTAGCTGTACTCACTGTGTACCATCACCACAAAGTTCATCTTTTCTACAAGCTTCAACACCTTTTCCATTTTCGTTTGGCGTCTGCTCTTTTCTCTCACCATGTATATCTTCCCCTCTTCGTTCCTCTTCACCTCCTTCATCGAGCCACTCAGCCACTTTTTAAACTCATTTAACTTTTCTTTCTTCGCTACCACTGACTTCACAATCACGACAATTTCTCCCGTGCAACACTTAGAAGACAGCTTTCTAGAAAGATCCACCATCAGCCTCTCCAGCTCCTCATCGCCACCAACGTCCACCACAACGGCACCACACTTCATCGCCGTGTAAATGCCTGAAAGTTTCATTAATTTGACTATTTTACATTTGAAAGTCAATTTCTATCACCCATAATAGCAATTGAGCACCTTTGATAACTAATTAGTTATGTAATATTAAATTTAAAAAAAATTAAAAATAATATTCGATAAAATTGAAATAATTAATATTTGAGATATCAAAATTAAGTTATTTAACAGCGCACAGAAACGTCCGTGAATCCATTGAAACGTGCAAGTTGCCTCACCTCTTTTGAACACGCGTGTAACTTCCTTGCTCCAACAAACGAAGGTCAGACACACCCCAGTGATGAGGATCCCCAGAGGTATGACTACCGCCAGCACGATGATGAGGTTGTTGTCAATGGAGGGTCTTTGGGGGAGGATGTGAACAGAGTCGTCTGCTGTGACGTCAGTGACGATGTACTTGTAAGTGGAAGGAGGCGCCGTGAGCAGGACATGAGGATGGACTAGGAGGTGAAACAAGGGTGTTATGAGAGTTGAGTATAGAGGGGTGTTGGGTAACCTTTATTATGTCAAAAAAAGTACCCACTAAAACTCAATATTCTGAACTAAATAAGCTAACTTTTGCAATCACTGTGGTAAATCATTGAGCAAAGGAATAAAGGTGCTTCACGTTTGATTTGATTAGATTAGATTAGATTAAGCACCTTCGAAAGTGATGTGATAATTGCAACCTCCTCGTCTGCCACACTCCTTTTCATTGCTCAACTTGGCCACCAACTTTTGATTAAAAAAATATTCTATTAGTTTATAAATGACACAAAAAACTTTGAAAGTTTTCAAATAATTAAAGGAATTGTCATGAGCTCCATAAACTATTGCACAATTGATTCGTTTATTCATATACTTGGACACAGCAGTGTTTTATTAAAAATAACCCAATGCCATTTAAGATAGCTTCACTCCGACCATTCTACACCACACCACACCACACCACACCACACCACACCACACCACACCACACCACACCACACCACACCACACCACACCACACCACACCACACCACACCACACCACACCACACCACACCACACCACACCACACCACACCACACCACACCACGCCACTCACAGCAGCGGTGTAGTTTCCAGGGAGTAGTCTGTAGCTCTTGCAGAACACCTTATTGGCTGCATCCTGTGGTGCCCACACAATAGGCTAGTGCTCCAGTCTCTTTGGCGCATACAAACTAGGCTTATTGTTTCATTATTCTTAATAATAATAATAATAATAATAATTAAAAAAAAAAAAAAAAAAAAAAAAAAAAAAAAATAATAATAATAATAATAATAATAATAATAATAATAATAATAATAATAATAATAATAATAATAATAATAATAATAATAATAATAATAATAATAATAATAATAATAATAATAATAATAATAATAATAATAATAATAATAATAATAATAATAATAATAATAATAATAATAATAATAATTAAAAAAAAATAATAAAAATAAAAACAACATTAATAATAATAATTAAAAATGAATTATTAAATTAATAGTAAAATAGCTGATTAATCATTTGATTAAGCATGATAATACTATTATCAAAAAAATTTTAATATAATAATTACAATTATAATTTTTAAAAATAGTTTTATCATACTCGGAATGACAAGAATCCGTTATCGGCAGACTCACCTGCAGGTCAGGCACTTGCAAGTGCCACTTAAGCATGCCGGAAGAGGTTGTGCTGTTGCTTGGGTGGAGGAAGAGCTGGTACACGTGGAAGTGGTAGCAAGCAGGCGCTGCGAAGAAACACACCGTGATGTCCGCTCCACTGTACGTTCTACTGTCCGCTCTGAGCAGACCATTCCACCGAAAAGTGCAGTTGTCTGGATGTTCTGAGCCTGGTTGCATTAATTTTGAATTTTATTTAGTCATAGAACAATTTTTGGCCTCAGACAAGAATGCCAATGGTAAATATTTCAGTTTGTGTTCGGTTATCATTTAGTTAGCGGTTGGTTAATACTGCATATTTAGTATTTAGTTAGCAGTTCGTTAGTATTAAGTATTGAAAAACACTCTCTACTGACCAGCAAATTCTGGAAAGTGGTTTTCAATCATGGAAATGTTCCAAGAGGCCATGGCTCTGCCTGGAAGGCTGTAGACTGACACCGTGTAGGATCCTATGGGATAGGCTCGAGTGCACGTGTGGTGGAACTGAAAAAAAGGATGGATGAAGGGATGGATGGATGAATGGATGGATGGATTGAGGATAAGTAGATGAATGGATGAATGAATTGAGAATGAGATGATGGATGGATGGATAGATGGATAGATGGATGGATGGATAGATGGATAGATAGATGGATGGATTGAGAATGAGTAGATGGATGGAAAATAGGTGGAAGAAGGAAGATGGGTAGATGGAAAGAAGATGGGTGAGTAAGAAGTAAAATAAAAAAAGAAAAAAAAAGTGGAAGAAGGAAAAATGAAGAAATATAATAAAGAAAAAGAAAAAAGTAATGGAAATAAAAAAACTAAAAAAACAAATCGTTAAAATGGTGAAGGAGGAAAAAACGAAAAATGGAAAAATGAAAGATAAAAGAATTGAAAAAAAATTCTTTTAATGAAGGAAATTAGAAGGTACACGAGTATTGGAAGCTGCAGGAGCGGACAGTTTGTACACCCATGAGTGGTTTTCTTTGCCACTGTACAGCACTTTTAACAAAAATCCCTTAAGGTTTTGTGCTGTTGGTTGTTTGAAGTTAAGTGACACCACTTGTCTTCTTGAATCTTACGCGCAACAAAGTGATTTTACAGGTGGACATAAGAATTATTTGATTAGTTTTTAAATAATCTTTGAAATAATTAAAAACAAAATAATTAAAATACAAATTATACAAATTAATATGAAAATCTTCGAAAAAAATCGAAATGCAAATTTGAATGTTATCATAACACTATTCTAACGTTATCATCATCACTAATATAGATATAGTGGCACTGAACATCAGGGGATTTCAAAGTCACAAAAACCAACTCCTCTTTGGCAATCCCCAAGAGATGTCCCATAGAGAGGCGCTAGCATTGTTGAAGATGACACCTTCATTAAGGGAGGTTGGACGACTTGGACGGTAGTTGGTTCCTCCCTCTATCACGTCCTGGTCCAGGCGGGCAGCTGAAGGTGTGAAGAGTCAGTAGGACAGTGTGTGTCAGCGTTACACAAATGCTTCGACTAGATTAGCTCAGATTAGATTAGATTAGAGTAGATTAGATCAGATTAGGTTAGGTTAGATTAGATTGGGTTAGATTAGATTAGATTAGATTAGATTAGATTAAAGTAGATGAGATTAGATTAAAGTAAATTAGATTAGATTGAATTAGATTAGATTAGATTAGATTGAATTAGATTAGATTAGATTAGATTAGATTAGATTAGATTAGGTTAGGTTAGATTAGATTAGATCAGATTAGATTAGGTTAGGTTAGATTAGATTAGGTTAGATTGAATTAGATTAGATTAGATTAGATCAGATCAGATTAGATTAGATTAGATTAGATTAGATTAGATTAGATTAGATTAGATTAGATTAGATTAGATTAGATTAGATTAGATTAGATGAGATTAGATTAGATTAGATTAGATTAGATTAGATTAGATTAGATTAGATTAGATTAGATTAGATTAGATTAGATTAGATTAGATTAGATTAGATTAGATTAGATTAGATTCGATTAGATTAGATTAAAGTAGATAAGATTAGATTAGATTAAATTAGATAAGATTAGATAAGATTAGGTTAGATTAGATTAGATTAGACTAGATGAAAATCGATTAGATTGAATCAGATTAAATCAGAGTAGAGCAGAGTAGATTGAATCAGATTAGAGCAGAGTAGATTGAATCAGATTAGAGCAGAGTAGATTGAATCAGATTATAGCAGAGTAGATTGAATCAGATTAGAGCAGAGTAGATTGAATCAGATTAGAGCAGAGTAGATTGAATCAGATTAGAGCAGAGTAGATTGAATCAGATTAGAGCAGAGTAGATTGAATCAGATTAGAGCAGAGTAGATTGAATCAGATTAGAGCAGAGTAGATTGAATCAGATTAGAGCAGAATAGATTGAATCAGATTAGATTAAACTAGAAAATGGAAAATAAGTTAGTGGAGAAAAGACGAAAAAAGGTGAGAGGGGGAAAGATTGAGAAGGGTGGATGGAAGAAGAGGAAGGAGATGAGAAGGGTAGGAGAAGGGTAAAAAATTAATTTTGGTCATTTCCAATGACTTTCATGGTTATCTATCGTGAATAAACATGAATGATTGTCCAAGATTTATAATTCATTTAGAAATATGTGGCCTCGAAACTCTACGGGGTTGATGCCACTATAATAATATTCGTATTTGTATTGTATTGTATTGTATTGTATTGTAAAAGGGGGAGAAAAGAGTAAGAAGGAGTGGGAAGGGAAAGAAAGGAAGGGTAAAAAAGAAAAAAAGTGTTTGAAAAAGTGATAAGTCAGCTCATTGGTTAGACAAACCTTTGAGTGTTGCAGTCAATCCAACAGTTGCATGTGGTTGTGGGAGGGTTTTAGAGAAAAGAAGAAGTGGGCGGTTGAGTGGAGGGAGTGGAAGAGCAGATGATGGATGTGAAAAGGTGTGTATAAATCTTAAAAACGTTTTTGAAAATATAATAAACCAAATTCTAATCGAAATTGTTCTCAACTTGAAAAACTCAAAAACCAACAACCAACCTATACTTTCGTCATCATCCCTGATGAATTGGCAGCCGTTAGACGGGGTTGTGGAACTTGAGCAATCGGTCCATACAGGGCTGTCCCCTGGGTAACAACACACGTTCCAGTCGTTCTTGAGGCATTTTCGGAAGGATGTTTGTTCAGCCGATACAGTGGTGAAGTAGAAGTCAGAAGTCCTCAGTAAGACACTCAGGCTCAACCACGCCGCGTTTAAAAGAAGCAAGAAGTAAGGGAAAGTTCGACAAGGATGTTGCAACATTTGAAAATGTTGAGGTTGTGGAGGTTGTTGGTGTTGTAGAAGTTGTTGATGTTGTGGAAGTTGTTGATGTTGTAGAAGTTGTTGATGTTGTAGAAGTTGTTGATGTTGTAGAAGTTGTTGATGTTGTAGAAGTTGTTGATGTTGTAGAAGTTGTTGATGTTGTAGAAGTTGTTGATGTTGTAGAAGTTGTTGATGTTGTAGAAGTTGTTGATGTTGTAGAAGTTGTTGATGTTGTAGAAGTTGTTGGTGTTGTAGAAGTGAAAGTAGAGGTGGAAGTTGGATTTAAAGTAGAAGTGAAAGCTCAAAGTAGAGAATTGAGTTACAAAGACGGTTTTGAGTTTTATA
>OX387256.1:7086393-7091393 GCA_947562095.1 Branchellion lobata | reverse complement strand
TAGTATTATCGCTCCATCTGCCTCACTACAGGCCCTAGAACAGTCAAAGCGTAGCCTATTTGCGTAATAACCTTCAATTTTTCAATAAATTAAAATAAATTCAATTTTAAAATAACTCCAAAAAAAATTTTATCTCAAAATTACAGATAATTTGTCATTGACGGAGCATTTCTAGCAAACAATTTTGTGGAGACTATTAATCATGAAATTTCATTCTATTTCTTCATCCAAACCTTCCATCATTCAGTCTTTCATCTTTGCTTCCTACTAACATTGTGTAGTTCCTTCGTCTCGCTTTCCATTTACCACTGCCATATCAACTTTCATCAATCAACTTTCTGAAGCCGCACCTTCCACCGCATTTCTCTCAACCACCCACTCTCCACCACATCTCTTCAAGTCACCATCATTCTTTGCATCCTCCATCAACCAACCATCCCATTTGTTTATCCCTTAACCATCCCTTAACCAGCTCTTCTATCCATCCCCTTCACAACCACCACATCTTCGTCATCGGCCATCTACACTTTACTATCAAACTCGTCATTCACAATTGCTCATATACTTTTCATACATCATCTCATATCTTTTTTATTCCTTTCCACATGCACTTTTCAAAAGACCTTTATGAGTCATATTTTCACTCTTTCTCATACACCCCCTACACACTCCTTCCTACACTTCCACACACCTCCACCCACTTTTTAAGGCACCTCCATACACCTCCCAATACACCCCTATACCCTCCCAAATACGCCCTCATTCACACCTCCGACTCACTTGGGTCACATTTTTCTAGCCACTTCATAGCTCTCTTCATGGTCTCAGAGAGCCTTTCAAAAAGGGGAATGCCAATGACGCCACCAGCGCTCAGCATCAGCGGCTCAAAAGTGGCGTAGTTGGCTGAAATTGGTGGTTGTTGCTGCGGCTGCTGTGGTTGAAATTGGTGGTGGTGTGGTGGAAGCTGCTGTAGCAGTTGATGTTGGTGTGGTGGGAAGTGATGGTGTGGTGGAAGTTGGGGATGAATTTCTTGGTCAAAGTGACGCTGCGAAGGCCGGTTGTCTGAGCTTTGGTGCCGAAGCCGTTGACGAGAGGGTTTGTGGTGGTTGAGGGAGTGGCAAAAAGACTGGTTGTTCCAGCGGTTGAAGCCACCGTCAGCAGTATCAAGGGGGTGTGAGTGAAGAGTGGAGAAGCGAGGAAGGCTCGAAAGCTGGTGCTTTTTGGTGGCATGGTCAACGCTTGAAATCCTCAAAGGCATCATAGTCTTCCCTCCAGACACATCAACGTCTTCAAAAAAGCCACAGTGTGGCGTGTTCTGTTGCTCTGGGAAACAGTAGCGACAACTGGTCGGCTCGCCTTGAGCTTGAAGCAACGAAGAAGACGATGACGCAGACGAAGATGACGCAAGACTGAGGGATTCACTGCCGTTGTCACACAGGTCGTCACAACAATCGACGCAAGAGTCGACGCAACGTGTATGAGGTGTCACGTAGAAGGGACGCGTGAAGCAGATGCGTACTATGCGTAAGTACTTGGTTGTATACCTGCCTGACTCTACGTAGAACGATCTCTGAGTGTCTAGAAGGTCACTGGCTTGTAGTTTGAGGTGTGATGGGTAGATTGTGTGGTAGTTTTAGTTCAACGTAAATAATCATTTTGAAAGCATTATGAAAAAAACACGGGAAAAGTGATGAAAAAAAAAATGGAAAAGGCAATGTAAAAAGTAATGGAAACAAGTACAACAGGCAATAACGACTACACCACGGTCTGTAATAATTGGCGTGATGTTGGCCGATTGAAAGATTCACACGCACGACCAGAGTTTGGAAGTTACTCAAAGTGATAACACAACAGACCTAATGATTAATGACGTTTTTTGCGGTGCTTGTCTGCCTTGAGAGTCGCATTGAAGCAATCTTTCAAGGACTTACGCTAGCTAACGGTTCTCCGACGCCTTGACGAGCACACGCGGGAGAGAGATAAGGTGTGTGCGCAATCACAAATTTATTGTCAGTGTAAAGAGCAAATAAAGGAAGTATAAAAAAGTGATTTGCTTTAATTGCTACCACAAACGAGCTGACCGCGCTAGAGGCAGTCTGAATTTGGCTTATAATGTTCCTTCCAATTAAGTAACTCCTTATTGGTGTCCTGTAGGATTTATTAGCGGACTTGAAGGTAGGCAGATTGTCTTTGCAGCTTAATTGGGAAGCGACTGAAGCTCTGAAATGTTGCGGGAATTTAATTAAAAAAAAGAAAAAACAGAAAACCATTTTTGAAAATTTTTCAATGCCTTTTCGCAACGCTTGGACTCCTTTTTGTATTTGGATGTTTGAATGTTGTTGGCGGTTCGTCGGAGTTGATATTAAAAATGCACGAAAACTTTGCATCGAAGGAAAGTATTGGTGGGTTGGAATTGAAAACACAAAGGGAGCATTTGCAGAGCGTGATGATTCGCTTGATTTGGTCCTTTATGGCAGGCACACGAGTTTTAAGCCTGCGTTAAATTTAATGTTTTCATTTTCATAATGCTTTCTTTGAATACCCAAGAAATAAACTTATGACTAAATGATTCATTGTTTTCTCTTCGATTTCCTCCTTTTTTACCAATTATTTGTGGCTTTGGAAATAAGGCAGAAGACGAAAGGTAAAACACCCGATAAGATTGCAGGGAGCCAGAACATAAATAAGCATCAGCAGTACGCAAAGGAGGGTGTTGGAAGAAACCAATAAACACGTTTGGTTGTTGTAAGAATGTTATTTGTGCGCACAAAGACAAGTAAGATTGAATTAATGGTGTAGCTGGCCTGCGGAAAAGTACCCGGAGGCTGGGATATTGAAGCATTACCGAAAGGCATTTATCACGCAGACCAAGCGATGGAGAAAAGACATTTAATAAATTATAGCGCCAAACAAAAGTCACCAAGAGGCTAATTGCACAAAGTGGCGTTTGCCAAAGCTATTATGTTGCCATGAGGCAGAGACGAAACGCTGTGGCGTGTGGATGAAGAGCAGGGTGTGAAAGGACCTCATGAAACACTCATTCTCTACAGTAATTTCTCCACAGTATTCTTTTCTTGGTTCCCATGTCATAAATAGCCCTTGCACAGAACACTTTTTTGCCGACTACTTTCTTATGGAGTTCTTTCTTCATAGACTTGCTAAGTTGCCACTTCAAGAAGGGAATAAGACAGCCACAACTGTCGCCATGAAATAACATTGAGCACACATGCGGTCTACTGAGGTTGCGTGAGCTGGTAACGAGGCATGGTGAGTTATGCCATCACCAGTGGCAACTCAGAAGGGATTAAATTAATGCAATGAAATGGATAATCAGACAAATGGCAGACGGAATTATGTCCCATTATTCCGCCTATCAATCATTGCGCTCTTTAAGGTCGCTATAATGAGCCAGTCCAAAGAACGCCCAAGCTGGAAGTTTTAATCACTTTCTTGCTCTTTCTTAATTAGTCAATTAAAATTAAATTAATAAAATTAGAAAAGGTAATTAAATAATTACATTGATTTACATATTTTGGGCTATCAAGTAATTAATTTTATTAAATTACGAAGTTTATGGAAGAAACAACGTCACCCACTCGTGTCGTCCTTGATCTTGTAGTCAATAGACTGGATGTTGGTCACTCGTATGTTCTTCTCCTGCCTCAACCACAGCACAGCTTTCTGTGGGAGTGGTGCTGCATGATGGAAGAGTGGGTGGAAGGGGAGGGAAAAAGGAAAAAGGAGGGGGAGGAAAGGAAGGGGGAGGGAGGAAGGAAGGGGGGAGGAAGGAAGGGGGGAGGGGGGGGGGAGAAAGGAAGGGGGAGTGAAAGTAAAGAAAAAAAAGAGAGAAAAGATGGATGGAAGGTGGCAGCTAAAATAGGTGAAGAAAAAAAATTTGAAGAAAGAAGAAGGAGAAGAAGATGAAAAAAAAGACGAAAAAAAAGAAAAAAAAACGAAGAAAAAGAAGAGGAGAAACAAGAAGAAAAAGAAAAAAAAAAGAAAAAAGAAAAAAGAAAAAAGAAAAAAAGAAAATAACTATTAAAGAAAGTTAAAAAAAAAGAACTAGGAGAAATAGGAGGTGGAGAGGTTTGGAGTCCTCACTTGGAAAACTTCCTCGAAGGACTCAAAGGTAGGCACATTGAACTGGGAGCCTGGGTCCAAGTTCTTTGGAACAAAGTCGGCACATCCTGGAGTGGATGGATGGATGGATGGAGGATGGCTGGATGGATGGATAAATAAGAGGATGGATGGATGAAAGGATGGATGGATGAGAGGGTGGATGGATGGAAAATGATTTGATGGATGGATGGAAAATGATTGGATGGATGGATGGAAAATGATTGGATGAATGGATGGATGGATATATCTAATTTGTGAAGCACCAAAGCAAGAAATTACAAAGTACTCAAAATATATAGATAAACAACCAGATTGATAGATGGATGGATAGAAGAATAGATGAATGGAGAGATGAACAGGTGGATGGATTGAAGGATGGATTGAAGGATGGATTGAAGGATGGATTGAAGGATGGATTGAAGGATGGATTGAAGGATGGATTGAAGGATGGATTGAAGGATGGATTGAAGGATGGATTGAAGAATGGATTGAAGGATGGATTGAAGGATGGATTGAAGGATGGATTGAAGGATGGATTGAAGGATGGATTGAAGGATGGATTGAAGGATGGATTGAAGGATGGATTGAAGGATGGATTGAAGGATGGATTGAAGGATGGATTGAAGGATGGATTGAAGGATGGATTGGAAGATGGATTGAAGGATGGATTGAAGGATGGATTGGAGGATGGAGGGGAGCGCTTGAGGACTGCAGGCCAGCACAATGGTGGAGGTTCCACGTAGGAGGAAAGCTGTCAACCTTTTAGAGCTCTATCGTGATTGGCTGCTGCAAAGTCACATGACTCAAAGTTCGTGTGGCGATGATGTAGTGTTGAGAGTGTTTTTATTATTTATGTGGCGTGAAATGTATTATCAAAATTT
>OX387256.1:7061393-7083893 GCA_947562095.1 Branchellion lobata | reverse complement strand
AAAAGTCATATTTATAGGCATCGTGCAAACTTTCGTCTGCGCGACTCTTTTGCAAAAACCATTACATCAACCAGCTTCTCCCAACCGCGTTTAGATCATTCGCTTTTATATGTTCTGCTTTCTAATGCATTCGATGAAAATTCTTGGAAAATCATATTTTTGACATCTTTTTGCAATCGTTTCCGTCGTGGCAAAATATTGGCTTATTAATTCCACCAGCTGTCTCATAAGTTTCGGCCATTGGGACGGAGAGAGGCGAAGAAGATCTGAATGGCATTGGAGCTCTTCAAATCCTTATCAGGCATCTCTCGCGCCAGATTTGCTTTGATTAATAAGTCGGGAACAGACCTCTAGATGGCCACTTGTGACAAATTGAAACCCGTGTGTGGGGTGGAAGGCTCGTGTGTGGGATGGGATGCCCGTGTGTGGGGTGGAAGGCTCGTGTGTGGGATGGGACGCCCGTGTGTGGGATGGGATGCCCATGTGTGGGGTGGGATGCCCGTGTGTTTGAGCTTACAAACACATGTTTTAAAGTGTCAAAGTGGAGAACGTCTAAAAGATTAAAAAGTAACGAATTTAAAAATAACACAAAAATTTGAAACACGTAAAAACTTGAAACACACGTGTAAGCATTATAAATACATGTGTAAGCATTAAACACACGTGTGAGGTAAAACATTAGTTAAAGATAAGAGCACACGCTTGACAAGTTAAAGCATTATTTTTGTGACGTTTGCCTTCTTGAGTCCTCTCATTGGTCTCCAACCTCGCAAAAAAAAAATTTTAAAATAGATTTTTTTTGTGACAAAGAATAAGAAAAACACATTTAAATCAAAATTGAATCAAATAAATTTAAAAATAACGTAAAGTAATAAAAAAAAACGGCGTAAAAATCAAAATTTAGAAAATAGAACGTAAGAAAAATGAAAAATGAATCAGAATGATTTGAGCTCGAATTTGAAAGCCGGTTGTAAGTGTCAGAGTTGGGCTGACAAGCGGTGACTTGCGCGTCTTGATATTGCGTTCTTGTGGCGTGTGAGATCAAACGCTTTTGTCAGCCTTTTAATCGACACTTTTTATTTTTCAAATTATTTTTTAATACCGGAAAAAAATTTTTTTTTTAATTAGTCTTTTTGTAGCGCTTTTGGATTAAAAAGGTGCACTTAAAGCGATTTTTATTCAAATGAAAAATCAAATTTAGGAATTTTGAAGTTTTGTTCCAGTGGAAACTCGTTCGCAAAGTATTAGAGCCCACGAAATTTATATCTGAATAAACTAAAACAGGCACGTCAAGCAGAAGGAAAGATCTCCAGCCATTAAACCGGCATAAACTTTATCTTTCCATTTTTGACCAATTAAGTTTGAAATTCAAATTTAATTCGTATGAAATTTTTCAAAAATGACTTTAAATTCCCTTTTACTCTCAGGCTTGGAAGGCCTGCATTTGAAGGCCAATTGCTTCAAAAAATTTAATTTTTCGCTTCAAGTTTTTTGAAGACACTTCACGTGTAGAATAAGCCGCAGTATTTTTGAACTTTCAGCAAGGTTGAGTTTTTGAATTTTTTAAAATTTAGATTCGTTCATTTAAAGTTAACTTTATCTTTAAAAACTCAAATTTTACCTGGTTCTTTCACTTGAAATTCATTTTATTTTCATTTAAAGTACTTTGACGTTTTTGAGCGTTTATGAAGAATATATACTTAGCGCTATAAAAACATTTCGATTAGATTATAATTGAATTTTTAGAGCTGTTAACCTGGCGATCAGCAGCTCTTCAAACCAATTCATCTGGCGATGTGTTTCCGCAAGACCTTACTATAACTCTTCTCCTTTTGCACCCATGAGTTTTGCAATAATTTTTTGTTTTCTTCATCTTCCGTCCATTTACTCATCCGAGGCTTTCTTAGTCGGTCCAAAACCCATAATACTTTTCTTTGAGTTTTTGTATCAAGCAGTCTTTCAAACAAACTCCCATCTCACACCACCATCTCATACCATCCACCACCACCACCACCACCTCATACAAGCTCCTGCTTCTTATAACCCGCCACCCCCACCAACCTCAAACTCCCCCTAACTACCACCCAGACCAACCCACATTTCACAGCCATAGCTTATTACAACAAAATTTATGATCACAACGAAGCTTGTCACAATTACAGCCACCATAAACAATCAGACTAACACGAACAACATCACTACCACCACAGAACCATCGATGTAACCAACAAAAACTCCAGCCAAGAGCATCACTATCACTTTAAAACCCCCTCCACAAAACCAAACACTTTCCACAAAAACTTCTACAAAAGTTTCCACAAAATCTTCCACAAAAACCCATTACAAAACCCTTCCAAGCCTCTGATACTTCCACCCCACCAGCCTATTTCTTCATAGGCAGGGACTCCAAGCTCGAAAAAGACCCTGATGACGACCAGGAAGGACAGGTTGAATTTGACACTCTCCACCCAGCACGACTCGTCTGGGTCCACCCCCAGACCCCACTCGTGAAACTTCATCTCCTGCGACTCCACCGTTATGATTTTGCCTGAAGGTTTTGGGGGTTTTGGGGGGTTTCGAGGGTTTTGGGTGAATTTTGGATATTGTGTTTTGCTTAGAGTTTTTCTGGAGTTTTTTCGTTTTTTTAGGTTTTTCTCAGAGGTTTGGGAAGTTTTTTTGAGTTTTGGAGGTTTTGAAGAATTTGTAGATTTTTGAGGTTGTCGAAAATGGTGTTGCAGAAACTTTTGAATGATGGTGGTGTTGTTGGTGGTGGTGTTGGTGGTGTTGTTGTTGGTGGTGGTGTTGGTGGTGTTGTTGTTGGTGGTGGTGGTGTTGGTGGTGGTGGTGTTGTTGGTGGTGGTGTTGGTGGTGATGGTGTTGGTGATAGTGGTGTTGTTGGTGTCGTTGTTGGTGGTGTTGTTGGTGTTGTTGCTAGTAACGGTGGTTTTTGTGCTGGAGAAGTGTGAAAATAGAAATTGGAATGGTGACAAAGAGCGTGAGACTTTGGTGAAGAAAAGTTTGGTAGAAATTTCACTCGTAAATAAATTAATTTCAGTATTGGAAGGATGTTTTGAAAAGTTCAAAAATTGATTTTCAAATTGAGAAGATTTCTTTGGTTTAAAAATTTTTTGTAATTTATTTCGTGGGAAAAAGAAGGGAGAAAATGAGTTTTGATGGTTGCTTTCAGAATGGCCCCGTGAAGATAATATTTAAAAGGTTTCTGGGATTTTTGTGACAAAAACGAGTGTGAAAAAAATTATTTTGTTGAAAAAGAGTTGTGTTATTTTTGCAATAGTGGTTGTGTTGTTGTTGCAATAGCGGTTGTGTTGTTGTTGTTGCAATAGTGGTTGTGTTGTTGTTGTTGCAATAGTGGTTGTGTTGTTGTTGTTGTTGCAATAGTTGTGATTGTTTTGTTGTTGCAAGAGTGGTTGTGTTGTTGTTGCAGTAGTGGTTGTGTTGTTGTTGTTGCAATCGTGGTTGTGTTGTTGTTGTTGCAATAGTTGTGATTGTGTTGTTATTGCAATAGTGGTTGTGTTGTTGCAATAGTTGTGGCCTCGAAACTCTATGGGGTTGATGCCACTATAATAATATTCGTTTTTGTATTGTATTATTGTATTGTATAGTTGTTGTTGTGTTGTTGGAAAAGTTGTTGTGTTGATGTTGAAAAAGTTGTGTTTTTTGTTAATTAAAAAAAAGTTATTTATGTTGTAAGTTTGTTGCAAACGTTGTTGCTGTTTTTTTTTTATTTCTTCATAAATTTGTTTATTTTGTTGTTGTTATTTCGTCACAAATTTGTTTATTTTGTTGTTGTTATTTCGTCACAAATTTGTATATTTTGTTGTTGTTATTTTTCAAAAGTTCTTGTTGTTGTTGTTGTTGTTGTTGTTGTTGTTGTTGTTGTTCAAACGATTTATGCACCAACATTTTTTGGAGTGTGAAATTGAAAAGAAAACACAAGAAAGTATTGAGGTGAGCTGCTTTATACAAGAGCGTCAACATTTCTCGCAAAACTACCCGAATAACTCTTTCAATAATTGAAATATTTTTTGCACAACTGAAAAGATCTTGACCAAAACATATTTAGCGGACCTTTAATAAATAAGTTTGAATGACAAGAATTTAAAGGTGGCGAAAATGAAGGAAAAGAAGTGAGTCAGCAGTGATGGATTGGTGAAGGAATGAAGATTTATTGTAGCGAAAGATAAAAATGGAAAAACATCTTGGTGAGGAAATGAAGATGGATGGATGGCAAAGATGGATGGATGGCAAAGTTGGATGGATGGTGAAGATGGATGGATGGTGGAGGAGGATGAATGGCAAAGTTGGATGTATGGTGGAAGTGGATGGATGGTGAAGATGGATGGATGGCGAAGATGGATGGATGGTGGAGGTGGATGGATGGTGGAGGTGGATGGATGGTGAAGATGGATGGATGGTGAAGATGGATGGATGGTGAAGATGGGTGGATGGTGAAAATGAATGAATAAGTGAAGATGGATGAATGGTGAAGATGGATGGATAGTGAAGATGGATGAATGAGTGAAGATGGATGGATGGTGAAGATAGATAAGTAGACGAAAGGTAAAAGAGGGTAGATGGAAGGGAGGCGGAGAAAATTGAATAGATGTTGACAAGAGGTAGAAAGTCGGGTAAGTAGCAAGTGTTGATGGAATCATCCTTGGAAGCTTTGATGGGTTCTGATTGGCTTGTGGAGTGTTTGTGGAGTGTGGTGGTTTTTATTGTGGCTGCAATGATTGAGCGGATGCTCAGACAGGTATGTTAAATTGAAAAATCCATTTCATCTTTGTCTGCGTGGAAGGATGTGTAGTTCTCGCTGCTTTGATGCCTCGCTACTTAACCATTCTTCGTGGTTTTCAGGGCAGTGCTAACGCAGAAAGAAGGATGAAGAGATGAATGAATAAATAGTTGAATTGATGGATGGATAGAGTGATTAATTGAAGAAGGGAAAGATAGCTAAATAGAATATGAATAGGAGAAGAGGAGGCAAGAAAGATGGATGAGTTGATGGAAAGATTGATGGTGGGAAGAATGAAAGAATGGTGCTTGAGAAAAGAATGGAATGATGGATTGAAAAAGGAATAAATAAAGGAATGAAAAATAAAAAAAATGAAGGACTGAATGAACTGCTGATTGGGAGGCAGATGGAGGAATGAAAAGATGGACGGAGGGGTTGATAGATGAAGGGATTGATTGATGGATGGATGAAGAGATAACTTTGTTTGTTTCCAATGTTTAAACAAAAAAGTTAAAAAGATAAAAGTGAAATGAGAATAACAGTTGAATAAAAGTGGATTACCATTAAAAAGAGATGGATTACCATTAAAAAGAGAACTTTAACTAAAAGTAGAAGTTCGTACGCGAACGAAACAGATAACTATGGGCTTATAAAGCGCCTGGTCAAACAGAAGCAACTTGGTGTACAATACAGGGCAGCAGGAAATGAAGCTATAAGTAGCATCTCAGGAAGCAGACGAGAAATAGAATACGTCAAAGAAAATTAATAAAAAGAACCTTTTTGAGAGATTCACAAACTTTGTTTATCAAATGGAGTTGAATGATAAATAATAAATTAGACACCCGTCGTGGAGTTACTATAAAATTTATATTGTCTCAAAAATTCTTGCTCAGAAAATAAATAAACTTTGTTTTGTTTGAAAAGTTCTAAATTCTTTAAAAAAATTATTTTTATTTTTATTTTTATTTTTATTTTTATTTTTATTTTTATTTTTATTCTACTTGATGGCTAAAATGAAAATAAAAAATGTTTTTATGAATGTTTTTCACAAACAATTTCAGCGGGTCTGATAACTTCAAAAGTGAAAAATTTTCCGAATTAAAAATTCAGAAAACCTCAAAAACGAAGTTAATGAAGAAAAATTTTCAACTTTCAACCAAAAAACAATAGAAAAAAATTCATTTTTTATTGATCAATTTTTTTGTTCATTTATATTGTATTCTTTATTTGTATTTATTGTATTTTTTGTTTGTATATATTGTATATTTTATTTGCATAAATTTTATTTTTCTTTCGCCAAAAATAATTTTTTTATTGAACCCAGCTCATATTTCCTAAGTACAAACACTTTAAACAGCAATATTTTTGCAAAACTATGAATGCCATAAAAACTCAAACAGACAATAAAAGTTTTTTTAAAACTAATCAAAAAATTCAACAGAAAAAAACAAAAAAGAGAAAAAAAAACAAAAAAATGAGTGAGAAACAGAAAATTAAAAAAACGCCATACAGGATGTAAAAAAAAACAAAAAAAAACTACAAAAAGGACCAAAACGACAACAACAATCATATCAACGTCACACGCAAAACAAAGTTGCGAGACCTTTTGCGCACGCGCCTATTGCTTGTCAGGTTCTCCCACAACTCTCAATCGAATGTGCAAAACTCCCTTGTAAGTCAGAGAGAAGTTTTTTTAGAAAAATTATAGATTTTTTTAGATTTAAAAAATTTTTAAAGATTTTTCCACATTTTTGGATTCTTTTTCAAGCCTTGAGGTCTATCTAATAAGCAATCATCAATTGTTACTTTTTTCATCGGAATTCCATTTGGTTTGTTCTACTAACATCCGGACCAACACAGGTTGGTCTACAAACGGCCACTCTCATCTGTCACACCATCAAAACGCCCTACCCTTGTCAATGAAATAAATAAACCACCACACAGCCCAACGACCAAAGAAGATCCACCGTGCACACCCCACTATAACAATTATCACCACACAAACAAGCTTTTCAGTAAAAACCCAATTCTTTCTACAAACAAAAACCAATTCCTAAAACCCCCTCTCCAACAACCAAACCCTAAACCTCCCACTCCAAAACCCACTCCCAAAATCCCCCACCTCCCCCTCACCCCCCAACACCCAATCCCAAACTCCCCCACCTTCCCCCTCCCCCCCAACACCCAATCCCAAACTCCCCCACCTCCCCCCCCCCCCCCCCCCCAACACCCAATCCCAAACTCCCCCACCTCTCCTTCCTCCCCCCCCAACACCCAATCCCAAACTCCCCCACCTCTCCTTCCTCCCCCCCCAACACCCAATCCCAAACTCCCCCACCTCCCCCACCTCTCCCCCCCAACACCTAATCCCCAAAATCCCACAACAACCGAAACCCAAAATCCGCAGCAAGCACCAGGTACCAGGCAAAGAGTGTTGTCTGAGATGTTGGTTGAACTTGAGGAGGGTGTCTCCAAAGGACTCGAACGTTCCCATGTTGTTCTTGCTGGGCACGATGTTGACATAGCCCAGCTGCTGAGGCTCTGGAGGGTCTGAAGACGTCTTTGGTACTACCCACAATCTGCATGTGGTGGTGGTGGTGGTGGTGGTGGTGGCGGTGGTGGTGGTGGTGGCGGTGGTGGTGGTGGTGGTGGTGGTGGTGGTGTTGGTGGTGGTGGTGGTGGTGGTGATGAATTCTGAAGATTGTTGGTAATGAATGCTGAATGGTGGGTTTCGTGGGTGGTGGTGGTGGAAGTGTTGCATGGTGACGAATGGAAGTGCTACATGGTGACGTAGTATAGCAACACGTAATGGCAAGGAACAATAATCAGAGAACGGGTGGTGCTTGGTAGTGGCTTGTGGTGGAGACGTGAGTGACAGCAGGAAATTACGAATATGACAGGCTGTGTGTGAACCCACACGGAAGTTCTATTTTTAAAATTTTCAAGATCTTTCAAAAATGTACCTCAAAGTAATTGAAACTCCAATACAACGGGAAGATAACAAAAATGACCAATATTCTCGCAAGGCTTCGAAAGTCGAACAAATTTCATTTTAACTCGCCCGTCTTGAGGTTTATTGTGTACCTCGTGCGGTTATGCGGCAGGCTATTCATTTTTGTGAGCAAATATTGAACGCTTAATTAAGCTAAATGCTTTAAAGAGCCAAACTCACTCCTCCTTCTAAACCTTCGAGCACAGTGTTTCTGTGTGTGTCTGTCTCTGTGTGTGTCTGTTTCTGTGTGTGTCTGTTTCTGTGTGTGTCTGTTTCTGTGTGTGTCTGTTTCTGTGTGTGTCTGTTTCTGTGTGTGTCTGTTTCTGTGCGTGTATGTTTCTGTGCGTGTCTTTTTTTGCGTGTCTGTTTCTGTGTGTCTGTCTCTGCGTGTCTGCCTTTACGCGAAATAAACTTAAAATTTGAAAATTCTGATAATAATGATGATTTTTTTAAATTATTCGAAATACATTTTTTTGTCAATAAAAAAAACACAAATAAATTTCGTGGCAAGCTTTGAAAAGTTTTTATTGCTTATTTATTGAGTTTTGCAAGAAAAATAATTTCAAAATTCGAAAGAAATAAAAATTTACTTAGCGTGCGTACGGCAAAATGTATTCTGTTCGCGGTCTGATAAAGTTCTAAATATTGAGAACCCAAACTTTAAGTAGGTGCTTTGAAGGCACCATTGCAATGGTGACTTATGTATCTCGTGTGGAGATGCATGGTCAACAGAAAGCTCCTTAGAGAGATACTAGAAATATAATCTCCTTTGATCAAACTTTGAATTAATCTAATCCAAATTTAATCTAATCTAATCAAAAGATATCGTATATATGGTTTAGAAGATTGAGCTGAGGATTCGAGGATTAATTCCCATAATTTGTAGCATTGAAGCTCGCAAGGGATCCTTGCTCCAAGACCCCATGAACCTTTCTGAGTAGTATGCAAACGACCAAAGATGAAAAATGGAAATAAAAATCAAACTGAGGAAGAAAAAATAAAAAGTAGTATTGAACGACATTTCAAATCCTATTCGAAAACCTTATTTTTATTTTTATTTTCAAGCAGCACAGACAACAGGAGGTTGTTGCAAATTGATATGTCCAACGACGGGGCGAAAGATTTGAAGATTAACCATTGTGACTCGCAATTTCGAGGCTGCAATGAATTCCTGGCTACCACTGAGTCTTCCGAACAGTGTTCATCAGCGCTGTACAAATGTCTTGATTAGGCTTGATTTGGTTAAATAGGACTAGATTTGATTCGAAGAAGCAAAACTGGAATAAATAAGATTGAATTTAATTAGATTTTCGACTTTTATAAGTTTTTTTCATCCAAAATGAGAGACCTTTTAAAACTGCATCCTTGTTTGACCTTTGATGCTTCCACTACTGTGCGAGCTATGATTTGTTGTGGAAATTGATTCTATTAGAATGACGCATGCTTTTCAAAGAGGAGAGCTATGTAAATCATTTATAACGCCAAAGTGACGTGTTTCTGCATAGCGTGCCTCGGGACGCTCTTTCCAATGACATTTAACTAAGAGTAAGGTGAAGTACGTCACACTGCAGCCACTCGCTATCGCTCCATAACTCACCACTTTATTGCTATTTCTCTTAACGTTAGGAACAACTGCCACGCTGTAACTAATCTTCCACCACATTATACCTAATTACTTACCACATTATAACTAATTACCCTATTAGCTACCACCTTATTATTACTTTGTCATCTCATGGCTAATCCATCACCTCATGCTGGATGCTTTATATTTTCATTATAATTCAATCTAATCTAATCCATCCATTTGTAGGGCTCTTTGGTTCAGAGGCGCCCATAACAAAGCCACAAGTTCTCTATAACTCACCAATCCCACCAATAACTAACCAGCGTATCGCCGGAGGTGATGGCTGATCATTGATTATGAAGGTTGAAAAACTCTTTTTGTAGAATTTACTATGGTTACTCTCCACAAAGGCTCTTTCTGCCCATCTTCATCTTCTTCTTCTTCGTCTTCATCTTCTTCTTCGTCTTCATCTTCTTCTTCGTCTTCATCTTCTTCTTCGTCTTCATCTTCTTCTTCGCCTTCATCTTCTTCTTCGTCTTCATCTTCTTCTTCGTCTTCATCTTCTTCTTCGTCTTCATCTTCTTCTTCGTCTTCATCTTCTTCTTCGTCTTCATCATCTTTTTCGGTATCGTTTCATCTTTCTTTTTAATTATTTTATATTATTTTTTATTCTTTTCAATTCTTTTTTTATTTTTATCTTAATCTTCATATTTTTCATCTTCATCTTCACCATCATCTTCACCATCATCTTCACCATCATCTTCACCATCATCTTCACCATCCTCTTCACCATCATCTTCACCATCGTCTTCACCATCATCCTCACCATCATCTTCACCATCATCTTCACCACCATCTTCACCATCGTCCTCACCATCATCTTCATCATCTTCACCATCATCTTCACCATCATCTTCACCATCATCTTCACCATCATCTTCACCATCGTCTTCACCATCATCCTCACCATCATCTTCACCATCATCCTCACCGTCATCTTTATCATCATCTTCCCATCATCATCTTCCCATCATCATCTTCCCATCATCATCTTCACATCATCATCTTCACATCTTCATCTTTATCTCCCAATATTTTTCACTTTTTTTCCAATAAAAAGCCTTCCACAAGGCTGCTAGAGCAATATCTCATGGAACCGTTGATACATCCGATTCTTCCCCTCAACCACTCCTTTGTACCTCTCCACGCAATCCCACTCTAAGGCTCAAGTTGAAGGGCCTTTTCCTAATACGATAATGATTCAGCTCCATTGATCAAATTGCAGAATCCTTTTAACAACTTGTCACGCTTTTCAGCGTTCGAATTTTTTTCTTCCGCTCCAACACAATGCCGCCCACCTGACCACAGCTTCAATAGACACCTTCTACAAAGTCTTCCCCAAAGGTCGAAGACTCCCTGCTAGAAGATCGCTCTAAAGCCTTCTTCCATACCTCTTCCCAGTACTCCCACCATCTGTTCAGCTCTGCTCTTCTGCAATCCTTCAGTACAAAGTTGAACCGTAGTCAATTTTCTTTCTTCCCTGTTTTTTTTTCCAATTTTTGTTTTCTTTTTATTTTTTTCCATCTTCACATCATTTTTCTTTTTTCTCTTTTTAAAATTTTCTTTCGTTTTTTTTCTTTCTTTTTTCCTTTCTTTTTTTCATTACTTTCACTTTTTTTCTTCTCTCTTCCTTTTTTCCACCACTTCTCTCACATTCCATTCACCTCATGATTGCTTGGTAGCTCTATTTTATTCCTTCATTCAACCATTCATCTTGTATCTCTTCCATCGGAGTCATCCTTCTTTCTTTTTCATTACGTTCTTAAAAATATGTCGCTTCTTTTCAGCCTCCTACCATTGCAACCTCATTAGAGCGTTTTTTCATTTTTAAATGTTCAAATTGCATGTTTTTCGAATTATTATTTTCGCGTGGAAAATTAAAAAATGATATCCGAGCTGAGAAGCAGTGGTGGAGGCTGCAAGAACGGAAGGAAATGGATAAAAAGGTTCCACAAACATTTTACTGGTTCCTTCTTGTGTTTCCATTATTAAAATCTCAAAAACACACATTAATTTTCTCTTCAAGTTTTCTTTTCATACTTTCTGGATGGTTTCGTACACATCAACTAACAATTTTAATCCTTTGAAACTTTCTCACGACACTTCACTCACTGAAAAATTCTCCTTCTTACAGCCAACTCAAAAGCGACCATTTATCCAGACTTCTCTTCACACCACTCCCGCCAAACCCACACCTGACCATTTGCTTACAAATGTCTATTCTTCTTGACTCCTTCACACTCTCACTATTTGCATACCACCTCCCTCCTATTTTTGTTTTCTTTTTTCCACTCATTGTTTCCAATCCCACTCATACACCTCCTTTTCAAACGTATCTCCTCTCACCAAATATCTTTTCTTCTACTAACCTCTACCCACCAACCAAATGTAACCTTTTCAGCTTTCTCTTCTTCCCAACTCACCTCCCACTAGCCTACTCTTTCCTCTATCTTCTTACCCCATCAACCAATCAAGTTAGTCTCTCTGCCAGCCTCCCACCAACCACCCACTAGCCTCCCACTAACCCCCCCCCAACCCTTCACCAACCACCCACAAACCCTCCACCAATCCCCTACCAACCCCCCACCAACCAATTAATATTTTCCACTACACACCAACACAACCCACCAACACCACCCACCAACACCACCCACCAACACAACCCACCAACACCACTCACCAACACCAACCACCAACACCACCCACCAACACCAACCACCAACACCAACCACCAACACCACCCACCAACACCACCCACCAACACCAACCTGAGAGCTCTCACGTACATATTCCTCATCCTCCTCTTGCTGTGGTCCGCCTCGAAGTAGCAACTCTTGCACGTGTCCACGATGCCATCGTACCTGCCTTCATGATGTGGCGCCTCGTATTTAGGAAATTCAATTTCAAATTTCAAAATACGATTCATTTTTAACTTTTGAAATCTGAATCTTCCATCATTTTCTCTTTATATATGATTTATAGGTTGACATCTGTCACAATATAGTTATAATATATAATTTATATATATCATATGCGTAAGTCAGGAGTCATTTATAATATTTATTATTATTATTTTTATTATTATTATTATTATTATTATTATTATTATTATTATTATTATTATTATTATTATTATTATTATTATTATTATTATTATTATTATTATTATTATTATTATTATTATTATTATTATTATTATTATTATTATTATTATTATTATTATTATTATTATTATTATTATTATTATTATTATTATTATTATTATTATTATTATTATTATTATTATTATTATTATTATTATTATTATTATTATTATTATTATTATTATTATTATTATTATTATTATTATTATTATTATTATTATTATTATTATTATTATTATTATTATTATTATTATTATTATTATTATTATTATTATTATTATTATTATTATTATTATTATTATTATTATTATTATTATTATTATTATTATTATTATTATTATTATTATTATTATTATTATTATTATTATTATTATTATTATTATTATTATTATTATTATTATTATTATTATTATTATTATTATTATTATCATTATTATTCATAATATTAGAATTCTTATTGTTTATTATTCGTCATTTTATTTTTTGTCCTTTTGTATGATCTTTTTTTTCGAGTTTCGGTTTTTTTAAACTACGAAGTTTCAATTATATTTTATATTTTTATATATTATATATTATATATTATATATTATATATTATATATTATATATTATATATTATATATTATATATTTTATATTCTTATATATTATATATTATATATGATATATTTTATATTTTTATTTTGTCAAAAATAAAAGAATTTTTTTTGTTTTTAAGAAATGAGAGAGGCTTGTAATGAAAAAAATTCAATTCCACCAAAAAACCAAACCCAATCTAATCTGATCAGAACATTTTAAATTTGTGACTGAATCTGAAAAATTACACTCATATCAGCTCCATCGTATTTCAAACTTAACTTCATCAGCTAATCCGTGTTACGTAAGCAAGTGCGTTTTGAACATTACCAGAGTGAATATTCGTACCTTTTCTCTTAGTTTAAAGCTGTCTCAAAATGTTTCTATAGAAAATGTGTAGTTTTGAAATTAAATTTTTCAAAGCCTTCAGAAACAGCCGTCATAAGGGTAACTTGCGACTCATTTCGTTGAAGATTCGCTTATATTCCAGCCACGACCATTCTATTACTGCCATTCAAAACAGGCCCAACAATGTTGTAAGAAACTTTAATAGGAAAAAAATAAAATTTCTTTCGAATATTTGAAACTTAATTACAAAGAAACCGATGTGAGATAGAACAGACCAAAGAGGATGAAGCTGGCTTGGATGAATGAGAATTAAAGAGGCTTTAAAACATTGGCGAGAAAGGCAAGCCTGTTGGAAAGAGGCGTGAAGTTCCAAAAAGCAACTAAGGAGTTGCACTCGGAGTGGAGTTAAGGAGGCAAAGCCGAAGAGACTCATGAAAGGCTCGTAAGAAGGAACAATTAAGGAACAATTGAAAGAAATGCTGAAACAACTACAACTCTCGGCGGAGTAATTGAA
The DNA here is from genome assembly GCA_947562095.1 of Branchellion lobata. Lineage (NCBI taxonomy): Eukaryota > Metazoa > Annelida > Clitellata > Hirudinida > Piscicolidae > Branchellion > Branchellion lobata. Next base: position 7,069,939 of record OX387256.1, on the reverse strand, counting down.
TGGACAGAGCACCTTCGTTAGCATTTCGCATCTTGCATCAAACAGACATAAAAACCTCATTACATCACACACATCACACCATCACACCACACCAAACCATTACACCACATCAAACCATTACACCACACCACATCACTACACAAACAGACCAACACATCACACCACACAATACCACACCAAACTCTCACGCCACCACACCACACCACACTCCCACACCACACCACACCACAACACACCACACCACACCACACCACACCACACCACACCACACCACACCACACCACACCACACCACACCACACCACACCACACCACACCACACCACACCACACCACACCACACCACACCACATCACACCACACCACACCTCCATGGAGGAAGCAACGGAAGGGCCATTGCATTGTAAATATGAGCCAGACAAGACAACATCCAAACTGGAAACACTCTACCTTCTGAGCCACATACAACCACAGCCTTCAGACTACAAACGACAAGAAATTTGAGCTAAAAACAACAACACACCTTTAAAATACCTGAAGCCACTTTTTTTCAATTAAAATATTTTTCAAGTGAAATGATTTTCCAAAAAATCTTTGATATTAATAACCTTTCAACCTTTTCTCGAATAACCACTCAGCCACACTTAACTTATTTCTCTATTCTTTATCAACTACCTATCTTCAAGCAATCCACCCACTTCCAACTTTCCCACCTACCCCCTAACTCACCCGTCCACCCACCCACTTACCCACCCGTCTACCCACCCACCCATCCACCCACCCATCCACCCTCCCATTCACCCTCCCATCCACCCTCCCATTCACCCTCCCATCCATCCACCCATCCACCCTCCCATCCACCCAACCATCCATCTCCCCATTCACCCACCCATCTTCACCAACCCACCTTTAACTTCTATACTTTCACAAGTCTTCGCCTTCAGGTCAGGATGCTCGTTCAGCCATTCATTGGCTCTGGCCAGTAGCGAACTGAGAGGTTGAATGTCTTCGGAGTCAATTCTACAAATTTATACTCTCAACCAAAGTCTCAAACAGTTCTTCGATACAAAACATACAAAAAAATACAAAAAAAACAACAACAAAAATGCAAATATACGAAAATACAAAAATACAAATATACGAAAAATACAAAAATGCAAAAAAATACAAAAAATACAAAATACAAAAAATACAACAAATAGAAAATGCATTTGCAAAACGTTGAACAGAAAACAAGCAAAACTTCCAATGGATAAAAAAAACCAATCCCATTAAAAAATAAACTTAAGGATTTTTTTCTCAAGAAATAAATGTTGGAATATAAATCTGAGCGATTTGTTTGAGCCGCTGTGGATGGATCTTCTACGTTTCAGAGCGAAGTCCGATGCATCAGTCACTCATTGCGGAGTTGCAATGGGAATGAACCGGTTATTTGGGAATGTCACATTTTGCAAAACATGAAAGCTTGAAATTTCAGATTTGCAGTAATTGAAAATTGAAAAAAAAATTAAATTTTAAATAAAAATAGAGTTCATTATTTGGAGTTTTAATAAAAGTTTGTAAATTTCAAATAAAAAACTGAAAACCAAAATTAATTTTTGGAATAAAAACAATATAAGGTAATTGAGAAAAATTAAAATATCAAAAACAAACAGAGTCGATCAATTGCAAAATCGTGTGAAAAAACTGTTTGTGAACAAAAACTAGAAATAAAAAAAAAACTTCAACTTAGTATAAATATGTTTAAGCTCTCGTGCCATTAGAAGGCCCGATCTCTCTGATGCACAAACCTTGTAAAGCTGAGAAAGATAAAAAATTACCAAAAAGACTTCAAGAAGTCGAAAAAGATTTTTTTAGACAGGAATCTGAGTTCGTTGAGAAGTACCAAAAGTAAACTTGAAAGCAAAATATACATTTTTGAGCGTTATTTCACATATTCAGCGATTTATGAAAACCAAAAAAAGTTATTGTCTCCGCTCGCTTGCTTTTGTTATTTAACTATTTTTTGTTGAGTCATGCTTGGAGGCCCAGCTCTTCACAACGCCACGAAAAGAATGTTTCTGGTGAGGCAGGAGGGCTTATGCTTTTCTCTAGAGAAATATCCGCATTTTGTGATCGATGACAGGGCTGGAAAGTCAAAGTTTCACGGCCTGGTCCGTGTGGATCTTCAGTGTCTTGAAGGATGCGGGTGCGTCGGTGAAGATGTTTTCGATTCTGCTATTTAAGACCAAATTATGTAAGTTTGCGCCACAAAAAAAAGCTTAAAGATATTTTATTTGGTGTTCCTGTCGGCAGCATACATTTCCGACGTGAAGAAAATTAATGACTTTTTTATTTTCGAAAAATAAAAATTTGAAAATTTTTTGTAGCTTTTTGACAATTTCGCATTCATTAATCATTTTGGAAACTAGTAATATAATATATATTACTGCAAAATAAAATCCTTTAAAAAATATTTTGCGAACAAAACTGCTTCAAGATCGTCTATTGACTATTAATAACTGCTACATTCTTCTACAAATCACCACACCCACATTCTAATTCACAATAAGGCTTTTTTATGGACTCTCATCTCTATTGAAAAGCAGGAATACGTTTTTGTTTTTGCAATTTTCAAACGCAAAACCCAAAATTCAACAACTTTCAGTTATCCAGTCTGTTTGTGTCTTTTTGAGTGTCAAAAGCAATTTTCACTTTATTTTTCAATTTTTTCCGATTTAAAAAAAACTCGACAACGGCGGTTTACACCTCAACTTACAACTTCCTTTTCACGAATTTTTGGTTTTTACTCACAACCCTTCGCTGGAAATCTTTCGCAACTTTGGCCAAAGTGCCCATCATAGAGATACAATAACTCAGGAGAAAGCGCAGAAGAAAAGTTTGGAGAAAAAAAAACAGAAAAAATCTTATGAAAAAACTAAAAAAACTTTGAAAAAGAAGAAATATATGATTATGAATAAACGAATGAAAGAAAAATGAGAAAAAATTCTAGAAAAATATATTTGCGGACAAAAACGTATGACTGAATCTCAGCCAGAGAAGTCAGAAATACATTCCGGTATTAACTCAGAGTATTGGCTGTCTTGACACCAGTTTCACGACTTGTTTCATTGTTACAGCCTGTCTCTCCATCTCCCAATTCTTCTCACTCCACCAAGCACCACAAGTCGCATACAAGGTCGAAAAATCAATCAATAAGGCTGATGTTTTTTTTTTAATGGCGAAAAATGTTTTGGTGAAATGTCATTTATCATTTATTTTCATCATCATTGGGTCATTAGTTAATTTGGAGTTAAATTAAAAAGAGATAATTGCGCTAAAATAAACCGCGTGAAACTGAGTTGCTTCTGGCTGCCGTTGAATGGAGGAAAAAAAAGGAAGAAAAAAAGGAAGAAAAAAGGAAGAAAAAAGGAAGAAGGAGAAAAAACAAGAAAGGAAGAAAAAAAAATAAATGTAAAGAAAAATGAGGAATGAAAAAGGGTAAAAAGCGAAAAGGGTGAGAAAAAAAGAAAAATGAAAATGAGAAAAATGACTAAAAAAATGAGAATGAGGAAGATAAGAAAAAGAATGATAGGAAGGATGGAAGAAAAAAAAAGATGAAGATGGGGAAGAGGAGAAAAAAAGGAGATAAAAAGAATGAGAAGGAAGAGGGGACTGAGGAAGAAGAGAAGAATGAGGAAAAGAAAGAAAAAGGAAAATGAAGGAAAGATGAAAAACAAAAAAAAGAATAAAAAAGAAAAAAGAAGAGAATGAAGAAGAAGAAGAAGAAAATGAAAAAGGAGAGAATGAAAAAGAGGAAAAGAAAGAGGTTGAAAAAGGAGAAAATGAGGAAGAAGAGGGAGAGAAAGAAGGAAGAAGAAGAAGAAGAAGAAGAAGAAGAAGAAGAAGAGAATGAGGAGGAAGAGAATGAGGAGGAAGAGAATGAGGAGGAAGGGGAAGAAGGAGTATGCAAACCCAGTTCTAATCTCATTTGTATGAGAGCAGTATCGACGTGGCTTGCTTTATGAGTTTATTCCGGAACGTCCATAGAATGGAGCACTCGTTGAAAGAGATTGGTGATTTTGAGGGATTGCTGCAGAGACGGCGAGAAACATTAAATGGTTTTAGAGGCGTTGAAGGAGTCTTGAAAGGCTGCAGAATGCTGTCTTTAATTAATTTGGTGGCTTTAGATAGCACTTTTAACGCTCACTTTTAGTTATTTCTGTCCGCTGTTATAGCGTTTAGTTCCATTAATTCATTTATTTTCAATTTGTTGGGGAATGAAAAATTTTTTTAAAATTTAAAAATTTAAAAATTTTAAAAAATCTGATTATAAGATTGTGATCGACAATTGTTTTTGTTAACATCACTCGAATAATCAAAACTACACTCTTTAAAACAAAATGTGTTTTGTGTGTATGTGTGTGTGTTTTTTTTTGTTTTTTAAGATAGTTCCGTGCTTGAAAGAACCAAGAAAAGATGTGGCGATAAGAAAAAAAATAAAAATAAAATAACAAAATCTTTTGGAACTTTGAAAATTATGAATGAATCCTCTGAGCAACGTTGCACGTTTGTGACTGCCAGGGAAGCATCCTTGTTCCTATGACCATTCCATGCTTTTCAACCCTGATCTCCATTGCCAGCCACCCACTCCCCCCCCTATGAATTCCTATTCAACAGTTTTCAACGCGAACTACATCAAAAGTTTTTTAATTGCATCTTAAATTGTGCTTTTCATCATCTTCATTGAAATTTTTAACACTTTTCTCAAACTATCCACACCACTACTATATCTTCCTCAATTTTTCAAATTCTTTTCACACCTTTTTCACGCCATCTACACCTTCCTACTAACACTTCCACACTTCTTTATACATACTCCTTCACACCTCTCCACACTCCACCACATCCCTCCACCCTCCACCACACTCCACCACACTCCACCACACTCCACCACACTCCACCACACTCCACCACACTCCACCACACTCCACCACACTCCACCACACTCCACCACACTCAACCACACTCCACCACACTTATCCACACTTATCCACCCTCTATCACACTCTTCCACACTTTCAACAACTCATTGCACAATGTTTGCCTCAAACAAGGTCGAATGTTATAGCGCGGTCTTTTAACTAGCGCTTGTGAGCCAATCAGGACCTTTTGTGGACAGTTCTAAAGAGTCAGTTCAATTTGAATGCAACATTTGGAGTTTTATTTATTCTGGAATTTTGGGAAAAGCAGGAATTATGAGTGACTGGTGAGAAAGACGTGTGTGTGAAAAGAGTGACTGGTTGGTGAATGGACGTTTGTATGTAGAAAAAAGGTTGAGAATGATACTTAATGTGAAACAAGGGGTTGTTAAGGTGGATTAAGTTGAATTGTTGGTTAGGAAACGAATATATATGGATAAAAAGCCGTGGTATGTTGAAAAATAAGAATTAAAAAGTTAATTAGTAGTAGACAAAAAAAGACGAGTGAAAAAAAGGATTGTGGTGAAAAATAATTAGCTAAAACTGAGTGGATGGGTGGGTAGGTAGGTGGGTGGGTGGATGAGTGGATGGGTGGGTAGGTAGGTGGGTGGGTGGATGAGTGGATGGGTGGGTAGGTAGGTGGGTGGGTGGATGAGTGGATGGGTGGGTGGGTAGGTGGGTGGGTGGATGAGTGGATGGGTGGGTAGGTAGGAGGGTGGGTGGATGAGTGGATGGGTGGGTAGGTAGGTGGGTGGGTGGATGAGTGGATGGGTGGGTAGGTAGGTGGGTGGATGGATGAGTGGATGGGTGGGTAGGTAGGTGGGTGGGTGGATGAGTGGATGGGTGGGTAGGTAGGTGGGTGGGTGGATGAGTGGATGGGTGGGTAGGTAGGTGGGTGGGTGGATGAGTGGATGGGTGGGTAGGTAGGTGGGTGGGTGGATGAGTGGATGGGTGGGTAGGTAGGTGGGTGGGTGGATGAGTGGATGGGTGGGTAGGTAGGTGGGTGGGTGGATGAGTGGATGGGTGGGTATGTAGGTGGGTGGGTGGATGAGTGGATGGGTGGGTAGGTAGGTGGGTGGGTGGATGAGTGGATGGGTGGGTAGGTAGGTGGGTGGGTGGATGAGTGGATGGGTAAACGAGTGGGTAGGTAAGTGGGTGGGTAAATGAGTTGGTGGGGGGAAGAGGAGAAGAGTAGATGAGTGGGTAGATAGGTGGGTGGGTAGGTAGGTGGGTGGATGAGTGGGTAGGTAGATAGATGGATGGATGAGTGGGTAGATAAGAAAACAAGCAGATGGCCAAGAGGGTAGTTAATGAGTGGCTAAGTAGGTAGTCAATGAGTGGTTATGTAGGTAGTTAATGAGAGGATGTTTTTAAATAAGTGATACTGAAACAGTTCTAAATGCAAAACTCTTAACGCTTCGAGTGTGATCAAATTTGAGAACAAAAATTTTAATGACTTTTAGAAAAAACTTCGAATTATTTGGAAATAAAAACAAAATTTAATTTTTAGCTCGGACGATACAATTGTATAAAAACACTACGACCCAGGCGGTTGTCATGGAGATTGTGTGAAAGGTGATAAGAGGAGAGACATACGACACAGTAAACCCATATAAATTAGACACTATTTTTGGACTTTTAAAGACAGAAATCTCAAAACAAAACTTAATTTAATTTGAGTTTTTGAGTTTTTGAATTTTGAATTTTTTTAGTTTTTTCTAAATTTGAAAACTTCATCAAAACTTTGAGGTTTTTTCTAAAAATAACTATTTTGAAGCTGTTTCAAAGTCGCATTAATTTTTCAAGCGCATAACTTTGTATTACTCTTTTTTTCACTTGCGTTTCTCATTAAAAATTCGGAAAATCTTTATAAATCTTGGAAATTAAAAAAAAAAATTTTTTTTTCAAAATACTTTCTAAAACTTTTCGAGACATGTGCGTTGACATTCTCGAACAAAATGAAAGTTTTTTTGAAATCGTTTTCGCTTTGAAAAATTTAAAAATAAAATTTAACTTCGTGTAAACGAAGAGGAATGAGGTTGAAAAAGATTTTGGTGGAAATGAACTGGTCGTTTGTATATATTTGTGTTTTCTGATCTTCACCACCGTCACCACCATCACCACAATCATCACCACCACCATCACCACCACCATCACCACCACCATCACCACCACCATCACCACCACCATCACCACCACCATCACCACAATCATCACCACCACCATCACCACCACCATCACCACCACCATCACCACCACCATCACCACCACCATCACCACCACCATCACCACCACCATCACCACCACCATCACAACCACCACCACCACCATCACCACAATCATCACCACCACCATCACCACCACCATCACCACCACCATCACCACCACCATCACCACCACCATCACAACCACCACCACCACCATCACCACAATCATCACCACCACCATCACCACCACCATCACCACCACCATCACCACCACCATCACAACCACCACCACCACCATCATCACCACCACCATCACCACCACCACCACCACCATCACCACCACCACCACCACAATTCTTCACGATATTCTGTAGCATCCACCACCACAACAAAACTCTTCATCATTGTACCCCATTGATCGACCCTATTTCATTATAAGTCATAATTATTTTGTTTTTTTTTGTTTTTTTTTCTAGTTTTGCGAAGTTTTTTTGTTAAATATTTTTTTTTGTTTTTACGAGTGTTCTAGTTGATGAGTTTTTTTGTTGATTATTGTTATTCCAGTTATTTTAAAATTTTCCCAACTTGAAGGGAATGGCGCAAAAAGGTGAAGTAGTCGATGTTGAGAGCGCCTTGAAAAGCACAAAACACTTTTTTTATATATTTTTTATGAAATAAAAACAAAACTGTAAAAAAACTGTAAAAAAAACATTAAAAAAACTGTTAAAAAAACTGTAAAAAAAAATTTAAAAAAAACTGTGTGTTGGTACACAAAGTTGAAGCCGGCTTGTGAGCATGGTTTGCAAAACCAAAAGAAATATTAAAAAAACGACAGCTTATTAAGACAATTGTAAAATTTTATGATGAAAACTGTGCCGGCAATGCAAATAGGGGCGGAAAATAAAAATCGTGAATGTGTAAAAAATGTGAAGGGAGCTGGGAGGTGGTGGAAAAGGTTTAAGGAAAGAATGGCTGGAAGTAAGGGTAGATGGAGTAGTAAGAAGGTTAAGTTGAGAGGAAAAGAAAAAGGCAGAATAAGAAATGAGGCTTTTGAGAAATAACTAAAAAAAAGTTGATAAGGAGGGATTAGGAAGAGAGGGTGGGAGGGAGAAGGAAGGGTAAACACAGGAGGTGGAAAAGAGGTGAAAGAATATAAATGAGAAGAAAAGCGAAAAACGGAAAAGTAAGAAAAAAAAAGAAAAGAAAAGAAAAAGAAAGAAAAAGAAAGAAAAAAAAAGAAAAGAAAAAAAAAAGGAAGAAAAAGGAAGAAAAAGTAAGAAAAAGAAAGAAAAAGGAGTGAAATTGGATGCAACGATAGAAAAGGTGGGTGAGCCATAAAACAGTTGTTCATGCGGGTCTCAGCAGCTGAAGGTAGGCGAC
>OX387256.1:7019873-7061193 GCA_947562095.1 Branchellion lobata | reverse complement strand
TCAATCCATAATCAATACAACAGCCAGGCTCATTACAAAAGTTAGAAAATATGATCACATTACCCCTGTACTCAAGGAGCTTGACTGGCTGAAAATTGATGAAAGGATTGAGTATAAAATTGCTTTGCAGATGTATAAGTGCTTGTCCAACGAGGGTCCTGCGTATCTGACACGTGACCTAGTTCCAGTTGCTAGTCTGCCGAAAAAACAGAGACTGAGATCGGCTAAGTCAAAGGACGTTGTTCCCAACAAGCACAAGCTAAAATAATTAGGATTGAGAAGGTTCAGCGTCAGCGGACCTAAGTTGTGGAACAACCTGCCTAACAGCTTAAAATCTTCAAGTTCAACAAAATCATTTTGTAGATCTCTGAAGACTTACCTGTTCAATAAATCATTCCCTCCATCATAATAATAATACTGGTCTTTTTTAGAAATAATTTATTTTCAGTTTCATTTATTTACTTCTTTTATTAAATTTTTAATTTTTCACAATAGGTTTAATAATAGACGTTTTTGAGTGGCCTCGAAACTCTACGGGGTTAATGCCACTATAATAATATTCGTTTTTGTATTGTTTTGTATTGTATGTGATAACAAAACAGCTATTTATTCAACTCCATTCTAGTGCAATTACTAATTATTTCAAAATTTGCACCGTTAATATTAAAATTTCTACCAACCAGCTTACTCTTGTTTTTTTATCCAACAAAAGTCAAATACGAAATACACTATTTTTCAACTTCCCTTTCCTCAAGCAACACGTTACCACAAAAAAACATATTCAATAACAAATCTTTTGCTTTTATGAATTATTTTTTACCAAAATAAATAAATAAAGTTCCAGTTTTTTTTAATATTAACTAATTTTTTAAAATTTGAACTAGCCCAAAATCTTTTATTTTTGATTTATCTCAACGACTGATTTATATATATTTATTCTATTTTAATGTATTTTTGATCGTGGACGGATGAATATCTGTAATTAAAGAGCTAATAACTTATCAATAACACAACTTTTTGAAATTTAAATGAAAACACTTGAACATTTTTTGAAATTTATTTCAAAACTAGTTAGCTGACATTTAAAAGGAAAAGCAAAATTTAATGAAAGTCTGGTCCGGATACTCTTTGGTAGATTGAAAAAGGCGTGTTATGATGTAAGATGACAGTTGCTGAAAAGGATTAGTGATGGATTCAGCTGTTTAAATCACTACTGAAGGTTTTTCTGTGAAAGAGCTTTCCAACAAAGGAATTTTTAAGGATTTCAGTTTTTCTATTTCTTTTTGATTTAAAATTTCTTTTTTTGTTGACTTTTCCTTTTTTGTATTATTAACAGATCTTCTTTAAGGAACTTGGCTTTGAAATAAGCAAATAAATTCTCTTATTAATTTCAGTTTTTCTTGTTTCATTGACAATAATAATTTCATTTTTTTTTCAATTTTAGTTTTATAATTATTTACTTCGAATTTTAACTTAACAACCAACTTATTATTTTCATTTTTGAAAATTTTTTCTAATAATATTTTGACCAATCAGATTCTGGATTTTTCTTTTTAGCTTTCGAAAATTCAGTTTTTTTTAGATTTTTCAAATTTCAAGATACAATTTTTGAGCTTTTCATTTTTCTTGTTTTTCCAAGTACGTTGAAAAATTTTCGTTTTTTTTGTATTTTTTTTTCTTTTTTCAAATTTTATTTTGTTTTTTCATATTTATATTATGTTATGTTTTCATGAATCTTGGAAAAAAACTCAACTATATTTCTTTATACTTTTACTATTGGCATTTTTTATCACATGTAAAAATATTTTTTTGCTGTTTTTTTTCTTTTTATTGTTTTTTTCTTTCATTTAACTTTTTCATGTTTTTGGAACCATGTGTTTAATTCCTCGAACGATTTGTTCATCTTTTTTTTCATATGTTTTTTGTTTTTTATCTGTCATTTTTGGTTTTGTTTTGATGTTTCCTTTTTTGACATCTCTATCTTCAACATCATTCATTTGCAAAGGGTTAGGTTGTTTGGACTTGAAACCATTTGACGCCTCTTTTTGTTCTTTCATCGCTTTCTCTTCTTCCTCGAGCACCTTGTTACTTTGGTCAATAATTCTATTTCTGAGTGGTTGAACAAAAGATTAAGCTCAATCTTCTTTAACAAGAAAGCAGTTTATTAATTTCTATTTATTTGATAAAACCTGTTTTTTCTAGTTTTGTTATGGAAAAGTTTATAAAATTCAAACACTCACACTTGAAAAAAAAGTCCGAAAAAAACAAATGTAAAAAAAAAGAGGAGAATCCACTTCCAATAAAAAAGAAGTGATTCTGAAAATGGATAATCATATAATTTAATTTTCAAATCAATCAATAATTTCAAAGTGATTTATTCAATAATTTTCACAGCATACTTCATACCATTACACCTAATTCCAAAAAAATGAATGAAAAACAAACTCGTACTGAATATAAAAATGTTTAGGAAACTGTAAGATTTCTTCAACAACAAAAAACCACGAGTAAAATCTATTATAAAATGAATTAGTTCATAGAAAATCATAATTAGGTTGAACTGAATACTCGGATTGATAGTTGCATAATTATGAACTGGCTTTATTAACTATGAACTTTCCTTTTATTAAGGAAATACAATTATCTCTTTCAGCCAGTTTCTACCTCAAATCATATCATAAATCACTACTCTTTTTTTTCAGACAACCAAACATGAGCTTCATGAAGTCAACCACCCAATCCCAAAAAATCCAACCTGCCTCCCAGCCCACATCGTATCTTAGACTCAATAGACTGCGTCATCTGAGAGGCAAATTCTAACAATCTCCAAGATGGTTTTCATGCAAGACATCCAAAACATCGAAATCAACATTCTTCTTTCGTTGACCCAACAATAACATATAAAGTTTTTTTTTATGGGTGACGATCCGGGATATTGAAGAAGCTTCATCGAGTAAGTACATCTCCCGTCTAAGATCACCTTAGCCTATAAACACAGAGAGCTTTCTCCATCAAAGATTGACTGGCACGTCCAGATCTCTTCCTCCATCTGACAAAAAAATTTGAAATCCATCTAGCTATCCTCTGACCGTTTTTTACCCTCTCTGTCAGAACTGCCAGGTCTATGGTCATAACGCCGTAAAAGCAGGAATCCCGAAGCCTGCGTTCACTGGGGCGGTGACCACAATCACACCAATTGTTCTAAACCAATTTCACCCATTTGTGTCTTTCGCCTTAAGAAGATACGTTTGAAACATGACCATTCCACAGCGTTTCCAAACTGTCAGTCTATTTCAAACCTGTTTGCCTGACAAAGGGTAGCTCAAATGGGGAGTGACGGTCACTTCCTCTTTGCCCCACAGCTTGTCCCATAAAAGTCGGCCTTTTTGATCTATGTTTTGATTGCAACGAAGATTTTTTAAACTTAAAGAATGATAACTCACATTCAGCCCTTTTTTCAGCCACTCCAATTTTTTAGGATTTCCAGAAAAAAGAAAAAAATATAGTGCACGAAGCTCCACTAACTCTTTCTCTGCTTTAATTCGGAAATCCAACAACTTGTCGAATCTTTCGATACTTTTCTTATAAACAAAATTATTCCATTCACAAGTCATTTCCTGTTTCATTGCTAGCTCCAGTTTCTTAGTAACTCCTCTCTCCTCGATTCACTTTCAACTTTATCAATAAAACGCCTCTCTTTCCTTATTTCTCTAATAAGCTGCAAGCTGAACTTTTTTTTGTTTTTACAGGGCTCTTCTCCTACTTCTTGTGAAACAGCACAAATTTTTTATTAAAAAACAGTTTTGACCTCTCTGAACATTTCAAATATTATCATATTTTTAATTTTAAGATGGTTAGAAGACTCGTTCATTCCAGAACTTTGCCACATGCTTTTTTTTTCAATTTAGATTCATACCACTCTGCTCTTCATGAAAACCATTAAAAAATGCAGCACTTCTGCATGTTAAATTATCTTTTTTTTATTTCACCGTTTCAAACAACTGAAACTTCTCCTGAACAATCCAACCTTCAAATTACTAGTTTCTTTGCTTATCTTCTCCTGTTTCTGACTATTTTAACTCTGTATTATGGACTTCCAGAGACCACGCTACACCCTCTCACCAAAGTTTTTGATAACCATGCCCGCTCAGTTTCTGCTACTCATAAATTTTCTCGTCTAATTTCTACCTTTACCTTTTTAAACTGGTTGTTTTTTGAAAAAAAGATCAGTTCTCAGAAACTGCAGGGACTGAGATCTTTTATTCGTTTTCATTTTTTTAGGATACCTTCCAATAGTACTTAAGCTAAATCTGCATTGTTCTAATGTGGACCTTTTTTCAGGAATACTATTCCTTCCAATACCAGCTCTATTACTTTCCTATTTTCAATACGTCAAACCCTTAAATCTATGTTGTTTAAATAGTTCGTAACAGAGTTCTCTCGAACAATGTGAAATCAGGGCTTCAAAAATAATTTGATTAGATCAGGTTACCTACGATACTTTTTTTTGCACATATTTTTTTTATTAACCCTCCTCTCAAACGTTTGTAAACTAAAAAAAAACTCAAATTTACCAAAACCTTTTCTATTATAATCTTTAGTTGACTTTTAACGCTTTTGGGACAAACTTGTTCGCGAAATGTGCAATATTAAAACATACATTCATTCATTTTTTCGAGAATATGTGAAATAACTTATTTCAAAGCAACTGCTTTTTCAATTTGTTACATTTTCAGCGTCAGTCTGGATTTGGTCTAAGGAGGTCTATAAATAGTACTACACTCAACATAAATTTTTTTTGAATAGAAAATTGGTTCAACTGTGGTCAATTTAAAAAAAAAATTCAAAAAGATTATGATGAGTTTTCACATTGAGACTTACTATTTCTGCCGTTTTGTTTATTAAAAACTTCTTCTGTTGTTGGTAGTGTTGAGTTAGTTTTTCTTGGGCCAACAGTGGTTGTAATGGGCACAATTTTAACTGAATCATGATTGAAAACATCATTAAAACAAATTTCGCAAATGAATCAAACAAATATCCCATTTAATAAATATTTTTTGAAATAATTGAGAAAAACTGACATTTGTTTTTGTTTCAAATGTTTCATTTTTGACATATAATTGAAAACAAAAATCGATAGAAAACTTGAGTAAAATAATGCAAAAACGTTGAATAAATAAATACATATATAGAACACAAGAGAATGAGCTAAGTGATGATATCAACAGAATCTAGTTATTTCATCATCTTTACAATTTTTCCAAGAAAGATTCTACAAAACAGAACAAAAACAAATTAGTAAACTTTAGAATAGTTATTTGGATTACTTAAATGTTAAAAAAAAGAGTCGTAAATGTAACAGTAGTTTTAATACTCCATATGATTTTTTGAAAGATTACAAATTTTCTACAAATTGACTACCCACCCTGGATGATGACGTCATAAAGAAAGACAGCGGCGTTAAATGCAGAAACTTGTACGTAGCGAAACTTCTTGTTCGAACCACATTTATATATGGAATATGAATCATTGAATGTAGTGTGGTTGCAAAGAAAACCATTGGATGAGACATTATTTTTTAAAAGAATCTTGTAACTACAAAAATCAAACAAAAATTTGCAGTTTTTCAAAACCACTTTAAAATGATAATATATCGATGAATTTGTTTGATTTTGAAATAAATTTCAAGATTCCTTGAGATTTTATAACAATCAAAATTTTAATGTTTTTCAGATCCAAAAAATAATAAAATCCATGATTTTTTTTTCAAACTGAAACTCAATTTTACAAACCCCTCTATAGAAACAACAAATGAAATATTGTGGCATGAATCACTGACCTTGAACTTGATAAATACCTCACTTCATCAATCACTTTAGGAGTACCAAGATCCACACGCCACCAAGCTTCAGCCTCTTCATTTGTTTCAGAATAAGATTTTCTCAGATTGTCAATTGCCCGTTCGGCTGTGTGACGCCCAACAGTTGAACTCTGTTCAAAGTTTTTTCCTAGCGCAAATTTCACTCGAGTTGTTCCTTTCAAGATGGGAAAAGATTTTCAACTTTTGAAATATGAAAAGTGAGACTCCATCATATACAAAATGATTGTGATTCAAATATTGAAATATTTTGAAAAAACTTCATTGCTAATATGTCACAAGAAAGTTTCAGTCTTTGGGTAGCACCGAAATGAACGGCTGTTTTTGCTACGAACTTTTTTCAAATTTGCAATTTTGACGAGAAGATTATGTTGAATTTTTCTCACACTCAATACAACAAAAGGATATTTCATCATACTTAGAATTAAGTTATGGCATGGATTATATATTTTTTATCAAAATTTTCTATGAATTACTTTCGACTCTTTTTGGGAACTTTTTTTTTTCTCACCTACCTCACATTGTTTGAAGCAGAAGTTTTTCGCTCTGAACTCACTAACTTCTATCCATTGGTCTCGTTTTTAAGTGAAATATTTTTTACAAAAACAAAAAAATTTAATAAAATAGTTTCTTTACCCGACTTCTAAATTTTTATAATGAACTAAACTTTCTCCATTGAAAACTTCAAAAAAATCTCCACGTAGTTTCAGTTTTCTTACTCTTTTTCTATAGACTTTCAAAGCTTAACCTAGTTTTAAAAGTCTTTGAAGGCTTTCTTTTTAAAACTTTCAATGCGGTTCTTTCTACAAAAACTCCTATTTCCGCCTCTCTTCTTTCAAGGCCGCTTGGTTGATAGCCATTGTTCTCTTGCCATGAGGGCTGATGAGAAAAAAGTGACGAAAAAAATTTTCTTAGAAATGAAAAATGAGTATTTCCATTTCCCACTGAACTCTGTGATGCCTTTTTTGAGAACTTCGTAAAAACAATTTTTGAATTAGTTATTATAAACATCGTCTTTTCCCACATGTTTTGTTGACATCATACCAACTACTAATTTTGAGAAGCTTCTTTCTTTTTTCTATCCAATAATTTTTAAACTCATGAATCTTTCTTTAATTACAGCAATCTATCTTTTCATTTTGAAAAATCATAATTGTTTCAAGTTTCATTGAAGCATGTATAGCCGTCATTTTAATTCACTTTATTTGAAAATTTTTGTTAACTATTTAAATTTGAAGTTTCAGGTAATAAGTATAAATTAATTATTATATTTAAAAGTTAGATTTTTTTGATCGCGAAAATGCTGAAAAGATTATTTCAAAATTGCCGAATACGCTATTTTCTGTTTTGAAATACAGACATTGCAGTGAAGTCGTCAACCAACGCCTACATAAACACCGTTTTCCAAGTTACTTAACATGAAAGCGAGCGAGTATTGAAGGGCATTACGAAGAATTGTGGCATCCAGACAGGCTTACTTGTGAATTTGAGAAATGGCTGGGAAAAAAAAATTGCAGTAAAATCGTC
Source organism: Branchellion lobata (assembly GCA_947562095.1). NCBI lineage: Eukaryota > Metazoa > Annelida > Clitellata > Hirudinida > Piscicolidae > Branchellion > Branchellion lobata. The sequence continues at coordinate 7,053,788 of OX387256.1, read as the reverse complement.
AACCAATTGGCTACAAAAAAACCAATTGTGAATTTAAAAACAAGAAAGTAAGCGGTTGATGGAGCCATTGCAAAAAAATTTGGTATCAAGACAGACTTCATTGTGAAAATGAAAAATGGCTGGATGAAAAGGAAAGGAAAGAAGTAACTTCGAATAACTATCTCATGGTTATATTATGTCATTTTTTTTATGATTCAATCTTTTACTTTCAAAACTCACTGATTCAATTCAAGACACAATTCTGTTTTCAAATTCCCTAGAATCTTCTAACATTCCAGTTTTGATTAATTTGCTAAAACATTTTTCAATAGCCATTCAATATAAACTATGACTCAAGTCTAAATTTTTGAGTTTCATGAATTTGATGGTTTTGTCAGTTTTCGATTTTTTGAACCAGTTATTTAACAGTTTTTATGACATTCAATTATTGTTGATAATCTTTTTCTCTTTTATTTTGATTGTTCACCATATTTTGTGCCATTCTCATCATTTGTCTGGATTTGTTTCAATCAGGACAATAAAATTAAAAAAAAAAAATTAATTTTAAAAATTCAAAAAAGGTTAGTTAATTCAAGTTTTTTCTCTTTTTTGAAGTTCAATATCTGCTCTCCCCTAATCAGTCTGGGTTGTGTCTTTTCCACAGTACTAAGACTTTTATAAGCTTCATAACATGGGCTACCAGTAAATTTAAAATCATTTTATACGGTTTTCATTTGAGATTAGTTTTTGTTTAAGTGTTCTTCAGTTACAAAGCACCTTTTGGTTCCCTTATTGAGTTTTTAGTAAGATGGTGTTGCAAAATACTTGAACATCATTCATTCGATCCATATTATTTTAATAAAAAATTCAAAAGTTTTATACACTGGTAAACTTTATATGAAACAACTGGCGTGTTTGCGAAGTTAATGAGAATGAAACCTGATGGAGTAAATAGCAGGAGAAAGCACAAAAATAAGGATTTTATTAAAAAAAACATTCTTCACTCCTAAATATTAAAGTCAATGAAGCATTTATTTTGTTGTTGTTTACAAAGATTAATGACGTTTTCTTTATGAAAAGTTCATGTAATTGAAAGAAATTAATTAATTAATATATTCCTGTTTCATTTTGTGACGCGGAATATTATAATTATGAAAAAATATTTGAATTAATTGCTATCATTGAAGTGAAGAATGTATTTTTGAAAAATAATAAAAAAATGATCTACCAACATCTTCTACGTTCTAAACTGGTTTTTGTATTTGAAAAGATTTTTTGGAAAAAAAAACAACTTGGAAAATAAATATAAACCTTACAAATTGCAAATATTTTTCAAGCAAATTGTTTGATATTTCATAAAAATCATTCAAAATTGAAAAATCAAATATTTGGAGAGAGTGAATTGAACCGATTAGTTCTGTAACATGTATTGGAATTTTTGTTTGACTTTTGAGAAGCAAATGCAGCAAAGCCACTGTCACTACTGTTACCACCACCATCTCCATTAGATGCGTTAATGTTGACCGTGTGAGTCTGCCTTCCACCATCTTCATTCCTTCTTATTTCAATTTCTTTTTCATACCATCTTTTTCTATTCCCCCCACCACCACCACTTGCTCCGTTCGGGTTGAGAGTATGAAATGGTCCATGATCACAAAACACAATCACTTATCCAATCCCACCATTCTCTCTACCAGCGCCTTTTGGCGGAAAGTTATTAACTTTCAAGTTCACAATTTCATTTTTATTTTCATCGTTGTTCTCCAATTCATCATTAGCTCTTTTTAAAAAAAATTTACGGGCGATTCTGGTACGCTTCTTCATGCATAGCATTTTCTGTTTATTTCCGATGTGCGCTGGAGCACTGTGATCCTTTGGGCAGGCATTTTTTCACGTTTGTGAAATGTCTTGGTTTCATTCAACCGCATGACGACCACTCCAGCCAGTCTTCCTAGTGGTCCTTTGCAAGGATGACAGGCAGTTTGTCATGCGTGGAAATACGATGACAAAGTGAATTTTTTGATGAAGAAAGCTGAAAAAAATTAAATAAAAACTTGATAGTTCTGTTCGAAACAACCTAGTTTGCATTTGGGTCCCTACTTGTAAGGACCTGCACAATGGCCAGGATGTGGCTTGCACTGTCTGTGCCTCACTTTGAAGCCGTCTTTGTCAGCAAAACTTAGCGAATAGGTGTTTGAAACTGCTTGCCTGATTCAAAAATTTCCAATTTATTATCAAAATCCCCGTGTGCCCATTTTCAGCAGCATCGTTTTCTAATTTTCAGAGAATCAAAACCTGTTTAAATTCTGGAAGAATCAATGTTAGTATTAATAAGAACTCAAACTTGCAAAAAAATTCTAATATTCTGATAATTATGGGAAAGAATTGAAGAAGAAATTGCTTAATTAATATGTAACTAAGTTGACCTTTGAAAAGAATTTATCGAAAACACAAAGCAGAGTTTTAAGGGTTGATGGAAAGAATGATGGCTGGCATAACTTTTGTTACTGAGTTGCATTGAAACAGAATACTTAAACCGTTTAAAACATTGTTATGATTATTTTTTTGAGTGTATTCATCTTGCAATGTGAATGTTGTTTCTAAAAGTGACAAACAAACTCATAGATTATGGAGTTTTACGCTGAATCTTTCAACAACATTATAACTGATTTTATCTAAAACCGATGAAAGAAGCTCACTAGGAATGCATTTTTTGGCATCTTCAGCATCACCATCGGCACAATGATGCGACAAACACCTTCAAGTTCTGATTGAAAAACTCTTGAAAATGTCTCCACAAACACCCCCACTTCTTCTGGTCGAATCTGGACGACAATTCAAACGAATTGAAATTCAATGTTCAAAATTTTCATTGTTCAAGGTAAAAATGTTTATGTTAACTTTGAGGAAACTCATCATCAAGTTAGCCATCATTCTCATCATCATCATCATCATCATCATCATCATCATCATCATCATCATCATCATCATCATCATCATCATCATCATCATCATCATCATCATCATCATCATCATCATCATCATCATCATCATCATCATCATCATCATCATCATCATCATCATCATCATCATCATCATCATCATCATCATCATCATCATCATCATCATCATCATCATCATCATCATCATCATCATCATCATCATCATCATCATCATCATCATCATCATCATCATCATCATCATCATCATCATCATGTGGTGTGGAGATAAGAATATCAGCGACATGAGGCTTACAAAACTTTTTTCAAACATTGTTTTTGCACTCCTTCATCAACATCGCTTCTCAATTTGATTGTCTTTTTCATCTTCATACTCATGATCGTGATCATCATCATCACTCATCATCATTATCATCATCATCATCATTATCATCATCATCATCATTATTATTATCATCATCATCATCATCATCATCATCATCATCATCATCATCATCATCATCATCATCATCATCATCATCATCATCATCATCATCATCATCATCATCATCATCATCATCATCATCATCATCATCATCATCATCATCATCATCATCATCATCATCATCATCATCATCATCATCATCATCATCATCATCATCATCATCATCATCATCATCATCATCATCATCATCATCATCATCATCATCATCATCATCATCATCATCATCATCATCATCATCATCATCATCATCATCATCATCATCATCATCATCATCATCATCATCATCATCATCATCATCATCATCATCATCATCATCATCATCATCATCATCATCATCATCATCATCATCATCATCATCATCATCATCATCATCATCATCATCATCATCATCATCATCATCATCATCATCATCATCATCATCATCATCATCATCATCATCATCATCATCATCATCATCATCATCATCATCATCATCATCATCATCATCATCATCATCATCATCATCATCATTATCATCATCATCATCATCATCATCATCATCATCATCATCATCATCATCATCATCATCCTCCACTTCCTTTTCATAATGATAAAGTGGGAACGCTGGTTTTGGGAATGATTTGTTTTGGAACAACTTCAAAAATATTTTTTTTCGTTTTTTTTTGTTTTTTTTTGTTTTTTTTTGTTTCAATTTTTTGGTTTTGTTTTTGTTTTTATTTTGTTTTTATGCATCAAATTTCTCGTTTTGTTTTCATTCAGTTTTTCTATTTTTGATTGATTAGTTTTGAACGCTGAGCAAGTTTGGTGTGTTTTGAAAACACAAATTCCATAAATATATTCTCCAAATAATAATAAAAAATCAGTTGAATTATCAAATTACGATTTTGAAATTTTTTTTTAAAATTAAAAAAGAAAATAATTTTTAATTAAAAAGAAAAAAAAATTTTTTTTTCAGAATTTCAACTTTTTATAACTATGCAAAAAAAATTTTGAAATAATTGGGGAGGGTTTATAGTGGTACAAAGATCGAGACATAACTATGGCAAAGCATCTCAATGAGAAATAATAATAAAATTTAAAAAGCAATATTTTTTTTAAAATAAAAATTAAATTAATAAAATTAATAAATTAGAAATTAATAAAAAATTAAAAAAAAAAAAAATTAAGTTATAAACGTTTTTGTGCCAAAACCCATCGGCAAAGAATCTCTCAAATGCTTTACTGCCATTTTTATCCAATTTTTTTTTAAATCGATAAAATTTCCAAAAACTTTTGACGAAGTTTCAAAACGTGGATTTTTATGGCGAGTTTTTTTTGTTAAGTCGGCGAGCAATTGCAAAAGAACGTACATTTTTGATCAGTCAGAATGCACTCAAGGCTGTTATTTGCAGAGTTTAAAATTCAGAGTCCAACTCGAAAATCTAAACTCAAATCTTCAACTGTAAATAAAGCTATAAACTTTAATCTGAAAATCAAAAAACAACATTATAAATTAAAAACACAAAATATCTGCACGAGCACATTTAAAAACGGAGGAGGTTTGAATTCTCAAGTTGCCTACGACGCACTTTCAGCACACAAGTTTACTGCTATTAGTATGCTCACTAACACATCGCTCTGTTGCCCTTATCACACCTTCCACCACATCAATCTAAAGCCATCTTCTTCATAACGTTTTACCACGTCACTTCACACCCGTCAGCATCACTTCTACCACGTCACTCTACCGCTATCACAATATCTTCTTGGCACATCACTATAACCATCCTTGACATGCCTTCTACCACACCACTCTACTACTACTATTATTATTATTATTACTAATACTTATTATTTTACTTATTTACTTTTTATTATTTTCCTTATTATTATTTCTCTTATTATTATTTCTCTTATTATTATTTTTCTTATTATTATTTCAACTTCATACCTGACACCCAGCATCATTCTCTCTACCACGTCACTCCACCCATCATCAGTCCATCTACCACGTCACTCCACCCATCATCAGTCCATCTACCACGTCACTCCACCCATCATCAGTCCATCTACCACGTCACTCCACCCATCATCAGTCCATCTACCACGTCACTCCACCTATCATCAGTCCATCTACCACGTCACTCCACCCATCATCAGTCCATCATCAGTCCATCTACCACGTCACTCCACCCATCATCAGTCCATCTACCACGTCACTCCACCCATCATCAGTCCATCATCAGTCCATCTACCACGTCACTCCACCCATCATCAGTTCATCTACCACGTCAGCTTTCGTGGTTTGCCTTCCCCACAGCCCGATCCTTCAAGCTTTGAACGCTATTCACAATGCTTATCTTTAGTTATCTAGTATTTTTGTTTATTTTTGTTATTTACCTATTATTATTTATTATTATTATTATTTATCTAGTATTTATTATTATCATTATTTATCTATTATTATATATTATTATTATTATTTATCTATTATTTTTATTATTATTATTTATCTATTATTTTTATTATTATTATTGTTTACCTATTGTCTATTTTTCAAAGGTTGACTTACATACGCAAGGCTGATTTACTAAGGCAAAAATATGACGTCAAAATAATAAAAACTTCATAGAAAGATTTATAAAGGACCAATATAGAAATAAATCTAATTGTTAAGCGCTAGAGCAAAAACTGAGACTCCACAAACAACAAAAATACCGAAATTGAAAAGATTTACGTATGGGTGTTGTTTTCAAGGTTTTCTATAAAAGAACGAAAAAAATTAACATGAAAAGTTATTTTTTTAAAGTTTAAAAAATTAAAAATTAAAAAATTGGCGTTTTTGAAGAAAAAAAAAATTGTTTTATTTATAAAAAAAAAATAGTTTGTTAAATTTAAAAAAATATTTAAATGGGGTTTGTCTAAAAATGTTGATTCTGTTGACTATGACTTTATTTCACTGCGCGGTCATTTAATGTTGCGGATGGTCCTTACAATTCTCGGAAACCTACGCACGGTCTCAATAAATGTCGCACAGAGTTAAGCTGGAATATTCAACAATTGCTCAATGAGGGAGCCCCACCACAAGCTGCACTTGGTCGTATGACATTGCTTTTGACTATTTGCGTACTATCGGCGTCAAAATCGACCTCCAAGGAAGCCTCTTGATGAAATATTGCCTCTTGTGGCAAGCAATGCGACTCAGGAATGGAATAATGAAGAATGGAAATGAAGATCTGATTTATGGAGGATTATCAATCAGAATCTTCCGCAACACATCACTCGTCCTTCATTAGGGAGAATATGTGTTGCGATCGTCTCGCTGGCCTTTATACCACTCTCAAAGCTTCCCTACTCCACATCAAACACACTTCATGCGACCCTTACCGCTGTTTAAACCAAGAAAAATACGTTGTAACTGATACAACCATTACCACTGCTACAACAAATCACATTATAACTGATGCAACTACCACAACATCACAACCACCACAACATCACAACCACCACATCATCACAAACACCACAACATCACAACCACCACAACGTCACAACCACCACATCATCACAACCACCACAACATCACAACCACCACAACATCACAACCACCACAACATCGCAACCACCACAACATCACAACCACCACAACATCACAACCACCACAACATCACAACCACCACAACATCACAACCACCACAACATCGCAACCACCACAACATCACAACCACCACAACATCACAACCACCACAATTACACTCAAAAGCACAACAAGCAAAAGGTATTTTACCCGATAAGCTTGCAAAAGTCATAACTGAGTTCAGTCTTTCTACTTATATTTTTTCCACATATTTTTCCACATTTTTTCAGTTCTGTTTTTTTTTTCTACTCCCTCTCCTCCTCTCATTCTCTCTTATACTTCTTATCTTCCATTATTCTTCTTACCCTCTCTTATCCCCTTTCTATCCAACTTTTATTTCCCCTTTTCCAATTCATTTAAATAACGCAGCCTAAGAGACCTTTCAAATCGTAAGTAGTTCTACTTATTGCTAAGCTCTTGATCAAGACACTAACTCAATGCCACTAACCTGCACTCAAACACACACGGGTACACACACTGGCACACACACTGGCACACACACATACACACACACACACACACACACACACACACACACACACACACACACACACACACACACACACACACACACACACACACACACACACACACACACACACACACACACACACACACACACACACACACACACACACACACACACACACACACACACACACACACACACACACACACACACACACACACTCAGACACATAAAATGTACCAGCAGCGATAGAAATAGATGCCACAGTTGCGAATTGGAATCAGTGCTGAACCGCATGAAGGAATGAAAAAACTGACGTATTAATAAGTAATGTGAACGTTTTTAATAGATTAGTGCGGAAATGAAAATAAATTTGAAAAAAATAAATTTCACAAGTAGCTTTCAACACTTTTTTTTCCTTTTGGAGATCTTCAAAATCTTTTTCAAAGTCTCATTTTTAAATTTAGTCGAATAATTATGTTTAAAGTTATTTCGAAATCTTTTTTTCGAAGTCTTTTATAAACCTAATTTCGCTTATTTAAAACCTCAATTTGAAAGTTACATTAAAAAGCCAATTTGGAAGTTTAAAAAAAACTTTTTATGTTTTAAAACTTATTTTTCGTCACTATTCGATCCAAAAATACAACTTCCTTCTTATCTGCTCATCATCTAGTTGCGTGAGATCTGTCTTTACAAACGGAATTTTTTCAAAACACCGCTGGCCTTTGTGTTTGATTGATGAATTTAAATTCGGTCAAAAAATCCTGAACTACAAATGTTTTTCCAGCGTTTTTTTACTTCATTTAGATATATCGTTTTTCAAAATTTTTTTTTAGTTTTTTTTTCGATTTTTAGACCAGTTTTCCAATTTTGAATCAGATATTTATCTCTCTTTTGTGTTTTTTTTGCAAAACCCAAACTTTGCAAGCCACGGCTTTGTCGTTTTACTTTACGTTGTTTTAATTTTTGAACAAAACATTTAAAGAATAGCACATAAACTAGAGCATTTTTCTTTTTGAAAAAAAAAAATCAATTTTTTTTTTTGTAATTAGTTTGAAACCAAGCATTTATAGTACAAGAAAGCTTTTCAATTTTCAAATCCATTTTTTATAATAGTATTATTTTCGCAAATTCTAGATTTCTAAAAAGTGCCAAAACCCATAAATTTAAGGGGTGCGCAATTAGGTGGGAAGGTCTATGAAGAGTTTGTACGCATAGCCATTTTCCATCTCTCAGAATTTGTTAACCAAATATTGATGAAAACCTTTGAAAGCCTGGATGACCAAAATAATATTCCACTTCAAACCCTTCTTCTTCATTGTCTTCTAAGACGCCTCAAAACCAACTTCCAACCCTATGCACACCAGCCAAGGCATGAACCAAAGACGCCCAACAACTAACGGTTCAACAACTTTGCAGGCCTCGTGAAAGTTTCTCTTCTGCTTGTCAAACACTTCCACACTCACTTTTCTCTTGCCACCACCAGCCTTTATTCCTTCCTCTCTTTTTCTTCCTTCTCTTTTTTCTTTTCCTTCTTTTTTTCCTCTTTCTCCTCCTCCTCTTCTTCCGCTTCTTCCTCCTCTTCTTTCTTATTTTCTTCCTTTTTATCATCTTCCTTCTTTTTCTCTTCCTTTTCTTCCTCCTCCTCTTCCTTCTTCTCTTTTTCCTCCTCTTCCTCTTCCTCTTCCTCCTTCTCTTCTTCTTCCTCCTCCAACGCCTAGTTGACCATCACAGCAAAGGGACTCCCGGCCACATCCCTCTCCCCCCACTGCACATACAGCTGGTGTTCCCCCTTCTCCTCAGGCGTGTAAGACACTATGTACACGGTTTGTCGGTGCTTCTTGTAGGAAAACTCCTTGACTGGGTTCCCGGTGGGAGAGATCATAGCTACCGTCAGCAAGCCATGTCCTGCGGGTCAAGATCGGCTGTGAAAATCACAATTTTGTAAATTGACTTATTGGAGTTATATTTCAAATATCGGTTTTATAGGTCAGAATATCGGTTTTATAGGTCAGAATATCGGTTTTATAGGTAAGAATATCGGTTTTATAGGTCAAACTGTCTGTTTTAATCATTATAATTTCAGTGTTAATTTTTATACTTTTGGTTTTAAAACCAAAAAATCTGTTTTGAATAAATAAAATTTGATTTGAAGCTGAGATTTTATTTTCGAGTATAGATTTTATTTGTGACATTAAAAAGCTTTTTATAAACTCAAAAGCATGTTTTTTGCCTGGAAATATTGTTTTCTACTCGGAAACTCAAAAATTTGCATAATCGCTTTTCGATCAAACAACAAATTCCATTCCAGCACACCATTATTCCAACACACTCCACCCCCATAAACCCCACCAAACCACACTACACAGCATCACACCACACAGCACCCCACCAAGCCACACCACACCACACCACACCACACCACACTCCACTACACTACACCACACCACACCACATTACACCACACCACACCACACCACACCACACCACATCACACCGAATCACACCACACCACAACACACCCCACCACAACACACAGTAACACACCACACCACACCACACCACACTACACCACACCACACCACACCACACCACACCACATCACACCGCACCACACCACACCACACCACACCACACCACACCACACTACACCACACCACATCACACCACACCACACCACACCACACCACACCACACCACACCACACCACACCACAACACACCTGCTTGCTTGATGTCGATGTTGAAGGTAGACGCCCTGTTGACAATGTGTTTGCCAGTGATTCCTTTGCCCTCCACACTCACCTTTGAAGCATTGCCTGTAAACTGTTTTCCCTTGTTCGACTTCTCACACACCTCAACACTCAACATAGCGCTTTCGCTCGGGTCCGCTGGGTCGATTTTGTCTGCGTGGTTGTAAGGTGAGGGCTTTACGAAAGGAGATATCAATGTTTAACTGAGCATCGCGTGTCGATTGTCGTTCAAGCAACACCACTCGCATTCGTGCAATTTTAAAAACAGGTTTAACGCGAAATAGTTTGAAAATATTGAAAGTCTATTTAAAATAGTTTAAAAGGTCAGTAGCGAAGTGGAGTCAACTATGTGCGGTCTTGATGAAACTTCTCAAGGCTGAAAAGGCTGCTTTTAAGTTAAAAGCCACTTTAAAATTTTTAAAGGCTCTTTCAAACTGTTCCAAGTCATTGAGGTTGCATTAAAATGCCTCAAGCTCATTATTCGAGGTTGCTTTAGAAATGCTCCCAAGGGATAGTGGCTACGTTAGAGTTATTCGAAAACCTATTTAAAAGTTACATCAAAATCTTTCGAGCTAATATTAAAATCTGTAACGGTCAAAACCTCGACTTTGGATATTTCCAGTTAGTTTTCAAATCTTCCAAAAGCAAGGTCGAAAACCAAGGAAATTGTTGAATAAACCAGACTAAATAATCAAATGAAGAACAAAGAGCGCTGGAAGAGTGGAAAATGAAACAATAGATTAAACTAAAAAAGAATAAAGAAAGACAATTCGATTGACTTTGAAAAATATGAGTGAATAAAAATACAATAAAATTAAACAAGAAAATTAAACAATAAAATAATAAAACAAATAATAAAATTAAGTAACAAAATTTTAAAAAAAATAAATATTAAAGAAAAATTATGAAATAAAAATAAAGCGAAATAATGAAATAATTAATTAATAAAATACTGAAATAATCAATAAATCCGTTAATAAATCAAGTGAAAATTCAATAATCACCTCCAATGATGGCTCTGAAGGGGCAGCCAGGCACGTCAACGTGACAGAAGTCCAGTCTGGCCAGGTAGACCCCTTCCCTTGAGGCCACCCACTCAAATTCAAAGCCGTCTTCCAACTCTTTGCAGTTTATGGTGGCCTGTGGAGTGGGTGTTTGGGGGTGTTTGAAGTGTTTGAGGGTGTTTAGGGGTGTTTGGGGTGTTTGGGGGTGTTTGAGGGTGTTTGGGGGTGTTTGAGGGTGTTTGGGAGTGTTTGGGGGTGTTTGAGGGTGTTTAGGGGTGTTTGGGGTGTTTGGGGTGTTTAGGGGTGTTTGGGGTGTTTGGAGGTATTTTGGGGGTTTTTGGGGGTGTTTGGGGTGTTTGGGGGTGTTTGAAGGTGTTTGAGGGTTTTTGGGGGTTTTTAGGGGTGTTTGAGGGTGTTTGAGGGTGTTTGAGGGTGTTTGGGGGTGTTTGGGGGTGTTTGAAGGTGTTTGGGGGTGTTTGGGGGTGTTTGAGGGTGTTTGGGGTTAAATGTTTTTTTTGGATTTTTGGAGTGTTTGAGTAATTATGGATTTATCTTGGTTTTATTTTGTTTGTTTGGATATTTTTGGGTTTTCATGGGTTTGGTTGTTTATTGGGTCATTCTGGTTGGTTTTCATTAGTGTTAGGATTTCTGGTTGGGTTTTTGAGTTGTTTAGGTTTTGGGTTAAAAATTGTTCAGTGTTCTTGGGTTTGTGACGTTTTGGTGTTGTGACGTTTTGGTGTTGTGACGTTTTGTAGTTGTGACATTTTGGTGTTGTGACGTTTTGGTGTTGTGACATTTGGTGTTGTGACATTTGGTGTTGTGGTAAAAAAGTTGGCGCTGGGGTTGACTTCGAAAAGTATATTTCAAACCTTATTCTTTCATTATTATTTTAATTTTTTCTTTCAGTTTCCTCCAGTATCTAACGTATCTGAGATATCCGACATTTAGGCTAGTTTCAAGAATACCAAATGTATCTACCCTACCACGTAAAGTCTCATTTGGCAAGATAATGGTTTTGAGCGACGCAAACAAAAATTGAAATCTAATCTCAAATTATTCACGTAAATCGTAACCGAATGAATTTTAAATGTATTAAAACAATGATTTATATAAAAAAATTGTCTCGTGGGTGTTTCGGAATTAAAGCCATTAATCAAAATAATTAATAAAAATAATATTTTAAAAAATATTTAATCATATTTTACAATCATAAAGAATAGATTGAACCTTGGAGGGGCCTTCTATGGTGACGTTGAGAACTCCGTGACCAGCTTTTCCTGTGTCCACCAAGAATCTACACGGCTTGTCTGGAGGGTAGATAAAAATCGATTTGAAATAAGTGTAATAATAGAAAAAATGATAAAAATGTGAATATTTGAAAAAAAAATAATGATAAAAACGTGAATATTTGAAAAAAAAATAATGATAAAAACGTGAATATTTGAGAAAAAAAAATGATAAAAATGTAAATATTTGAAAAATAATGACGAGTGCTAGAAACATAATAATGGCCGATCTTATTAAAAACGCCAGGACAAGCGAGTGTGGCTTATTTGTGGAAGGTCATTGGGTGTGGGTGTGTTGTGGCAGCGTTTGAAGAGAGTGGATAATGATGAAAATAATGAATCTAATTTGCCGTGAGCCAAAGCAAGAAGCTGTAACGCTAATGAAACTCTGAGAAAAAAAAACATTTTTCGATTGAAGATTTTTTGTACTTTTTCGTTTCAATCTAAAAGCAACCACTAAAACCGTTCGTCTGAATACTTTAAATATTATTTCATTTAAAAAAACCTCGTTAAAAAATTTAGTTTGAGAGGCGCAAGAGCAAGCCGCTCAATGAACATTTGAGAAGCACACAGGCAAACTCTTACCAACGGCTCCCTTTTTCAGACCGTCTCCAGTGGCTCTGACCAGAGCTGGGTCTGCATCGAGACTACCAACCACGAGCGACATAGGACTATCCGGGATGTTGTTCTCATTGAAGGTGGCATGGACCCAGTAGATGCCGTGTTCGCGAGGCATGAAGCGACACGAGGTGACTTCGTTGTCAATCTCCTGCCTTACCAACTCGTGCTTGGCGCCGTTGGGAGCCATGACGTAACCGTCAAAACTGCCATCTGCCGAGTTGTTGTTCAACGTAAAGATGATCGGCTTGTCGGCCTGTGGTGAGGTGAGATGGGTGTTGGGTGTTCCAAAGGCTGAGTACGGCTCTGATGTTTAAAGGGTTTATGTGGGTTGGATGTTTTGCACCTCAATTACTTTGCGCTTAATGAATAAAGTTAATTACTTATTTTTTTTTTAAAGATTCCTTTGGGTTGGATCTTTTGAGGGTTTGAGTAGGTTGCAAGGTTGATAGGGGTGGTGAATGATTGAGTACAGAAGGGGTGATGGAGGTGGAACTTGAGTAGTGATATGAGTAGTGATTGAGGGTGATTAGAAGTCATCTGGGGTAGTCAGAAACATTATCACCTCGTATTGATCCTTCAGGCCGTGAACGGTCACCAGCTTGGCTTCTTTGCAGAGTTTAGGCACCTTTGAAAAGGTTGAGAAGGAGAGAGTGGACTGTTATGATTGAACTAATGGAATATTAATTTGAAAAAAGTGTAAAACCGCATTTCAATTAATAAAAAATTATTTGAAAAAAAATGTTTATTTATTTCCAACAATAAAAAAAAAGTTTTCTCAACAAAAATAATAATTTTAAAAAATGAACATTTTTAAATCAACCAAAAATACATTTATAACTTTAAATCTATGAGTTAATCAGTGGAATTGAGTTTGAAGTCTTTTTGGACAAACCTTGAACCTCTTCGGAGATCTGGGCACGTGTTCTCCATTGAACATCACCCCCAGAGAATATTCACCTTCCTCCTCCACCTCGTAACCCACCTGTGGAACAAGAAAAAGCTTTTAAATGAGGTTGTTGAGTATTTTTAAAATGGTTTTTGAATATTTTTATTTTTTTTTTTGAATATTTTAAATCTATTTTTTTAAATATTTTAAATATATTTTTAAAATATTTTGAAAATGCCTTTTTGACAATTTTCACGAATGTTTTTAAAATATTTTTCAATAGAATTTGAATAAATCGGAATAAATTACATCACATTGAAGTACAAGAGATTAGATTATTATTTTTTTAATTAATTCAAATGAAACTAAATTGAGTAAACTTAAATTATGTTAAATCCTATCAGGTTATGTTGGGTTGGATTGGGTAAGATAAGATTAACAGCGACATACGGTGACAAATCCAGTTCCGGTGTTGTGCAGGGATATTTTGGATTGGCTGGGACCATCAATGCCTACAGACAAACACCCTTCTCCAGCTTCATGCACGTACACGTTGAAGTAGTCTGTGGTTGGAGGTAGTTGGTGGGAGTTGGTGGTGGTTGGTTGTGGTTGGTGGTGGTTGAGGTGGTTGGTGGGGGTTGGAGGTTGTTGGTGGTGGTTGGTGGTGGTTGGTGGTAGTTGGAAGTGGTTGGAGGTGGTTGGTGGTGGCTGGTAGTAGCTGGTGGTGGTTGGTGGTGATTGGTGGTGGTTGGTGGTGGTCGAAAGTGGCTGGTGGCTGGTAATGGTTGTAAAGGTTTTGAATGGTGAGCTTATCTAAAAAACCATTGAAAAAATCAAGATTCAATGCAGTTGTAGAGCCACTAATAACAACAAAAAAGCCTCCCTCAAACAAACAATCTTTCAAACACCAACTTTTGCTGCCGACGAAGCCCAGTTCACTGCCCAGTCCCCAAAAGTCCACTCTGTGGGCCCCTCCTGGCACCTCTTCGGCCACTGTGTACTGGAAGGGACTTCCTGTGGGTTGGTACTCGCTGTGGCACTGGTCGCTGGTTAACTCAATTTAGTAGTGTTAATTTATTTTTATATTTTATTGATTAGTTGGTTTTATTGTTAATTAACTGGGTTCATTGTTTTTTCATTGTTCATTTTTTTTTAAATCTTTACTTTTTCTCAATTTAAAATTATTTTTTCAATTTTAAATTTTTCTCAATTTAAAATTTTTCTCAATTGTTAATTTTTTCAAAATTACCGATTACTTTTTTTAATTATTCTTATCCATCCATCCTTAGGTTTGATTCCTACCAATTCATTCATTATTTGTTCAAATTATTTGGTTTGTTTTATAGGTTCGAGCAATCATAATAGCTTATTGGTTTACTCTTTCATCAAAGAAATGCTTTTTGATGCCTAGCTTTCCAATCGGCACCTCTTATGTGGACTCCCTTCTTCTTGAGACTGACCACATTGAGGCCTGCCTCGAAGGGCGTCAGTTTCACTTCAAACAACTCCTCTTCCTTGTCCCTTATCTCGCAGTCGTCCACAGTGATGCTCGGAGTCGACAGGTAGGCTGAGAAGTCAATCGGGTTAATACCTGCGTGGGAGAAGTATGTGGTTGTTTGTGTGTGTGTGTGTGTGTGAAGTTTGTTGAGTGTGTTTGTATGTATGTGTTTGTGGAAAATGAATGTTGTTGTTTGTGTGTGTTTGTATGTATGTGTTTGTATGTATGTGTTTGTATGTATGTGTTTGTATGTATGTGTTTGTATGTATGTGTTTGTATGTATGTGTTTGTATGTATGTGTTTGTATGTATGTGTTTGTATGTATGTGTTTGTATGTATGTGTTTGTATGTATGTGTTTGTATGTATGTGTTTGTATGTATGTGTTTGTATGTATGTGTTTGTATATATTTGTTTGTATGTGTGTGTTTGTATGTATGTGTTTGTATGTATGTGTTCGTGGAAATGGATGTTGTAGTATGTGTGTATTTTTGCGAGTTCTATTATTTCAATTCACAAAGCTTCAATCCCATATGTTGCTAATGAAACGACAAAGTTCCTATCTGCAATCATCTCCATCAGGAACCTGGAAGTTTGATTGAGAGCACGGCGCTTTCTCCAGTCTGGAGTGGCACCGGATTTTTCAGCTTAACACTTTCCACCTGTCTCTTCTTTCCTGAAGGCTCTCCAGTGACACTCAACATGAAGGGGCTTCCTGTGGTGAATGGGAAGACTTCGATGCTGTGAGTACATTACAATACAATACAATACGGTACAATACAATACAATGCAAGAAAATACAATACAATACAAAACAAAACAATACAAAACGATACAAATACAAAGGTTATTATAGTGGAAATAGCCTCGTAGAGTTACGAGGCCACTTGTGAAAAATTTGAAGAAAAAAAACAAAAATTTTGAAAAATCAGAAAAATTGAAGCGTATGAAAAACCCATAAGTTAAAGCTAACAAAAATTATTTATAAAACTCGTTTTGCCAGAAAGAATATTTTCTGCACATTTCTTGTTAACGTACTTCTTGCAGTAAGTACCCAACATACGACGACCCTTCACAACTTCCACCAACTCTTGACTCCTTTCCACCTCTTCCAAACTTTGTTCCTCAAAAGAATTTCAGTTTTCACCAGACTCAACCCTATTTTCACAAAACCTCACCCACTCCAATCCTCACTTTTCCTTTTCCACTTGACCTTCCCAATCCACCTAACCCATTCAACCAACCTCAACCATTTAACCCATCTAACCCACCCTTTCTACCCAACCCAACCAATCTTTTTGATCCATCCAACCCATCCAATCCTTCAACTTTTTCAACCCACCCAACCTACCCAACCCCTTAACTTCTTCAACCCGACCAACCCACCCAACCCACCTGTCACATGATCTGGTCCAAACTTAACGGTGAGAACGTAGATTCCTGGTTCGTGAGGTCGGTACATGATCACCACACCCTCCCCCTGGCTCAGTGTCTTTGACTCCAAGTCAAATGTGTGACTTCCCTCTACACTGATTGACAGGGCTCCGAATCCTGAGGCACAAGCGGCGTTGGTTGAAGTATGAGAGTTGGCTCAAAAAAGTTAAAGTTTGATTTTTGATCTTATTTTTATTTTAATTATTTTATATTCAAATAATACTAGCAACAAAATTAATAATTTTTTGAAGCTAATTAACACCTATCATGAGTTGTAATGCCATCTTATTTAATTGTTTGTTTCACAACCTCCCTCACAAACTCACCTGCGTCCACCAAGTCCAGACTTATCTCGTTCCAAACTCCTGCCTTGGCCTCGCTTGTGTCACCTGTCACTTTAACCTTGGTGAGGGTTTTCCAGGGGTTTTGAAAACTTGTGTAACGCTTCACTAATTCATTGCTATACCGATGCAGCAACGTGAAGAGTTATAAATTGCAGTTATTTACCTTCTTATTCGGCTTTTAACAACAAGAGTGCATACTCAAACACATATACAAAAACATTCACAAACATATCCAAACATCCATTCACACATCCATTCATACTGCCATTCAAAAACACCGTTTAAAAGTTCATTCAAAAAAAGACCTAACTGTTTTTATGCATCCATTCACACAGACATCCAGCAGAACGAATGCATCCATTCACGTTGACATCCAACAAGACTACCACATGCATCCAACAGCACTCGCACATGTAACCACAGAGACATGCAACCACACAAACATACAGCCCCGGAGACATGTATCCACACAAACATACAGCCACAGAGACATGTACCCACACAAACATACAGACACACAGACATACAGGCACACAGACACCTTGGTAGGACTGCAGAGTTGTAGGTCTCCCACTTGGATCTCGAAGGGACTGCCCATCACGTTGTCTCCCTGCTTCATTACCTCCACTTTGTACATGCCCTTGCTCTTTGGCTGGAAGGAGGAGATTCCTGGGTGGGTGTGGTGTGGAGTGGTGTGGGGTGGTGTGGTATAATGTGGTGTGGTGTGGTGTGGTGTGGTGTGGTGTGGTGTGGTGTGGTGTGGTGTGGTGTGGTTTGGTGTAGTGTGGTGTGGTGTGGTGTGGCGTAGTGTGGTGTGGTGTGGTGTGGTGTGGTTTGGTGTGGTGTGGTGTAGTGTGGCGTGGCTTGGTGTGGTGTGGTGTGGTGTGGTGTGGTGTGGTGTGATGTGGTGTGGTTTCGTTGTTATGGTGTTTTATTGTAGTGTTGTGGTTTTATTGTGTGGCTTTGTTGTGTGGTTTTGTTTTTGTGGTGTTCGGTGTGGTGTTGTGTTGTTATAGTGTTTTACTCGTTTTGTGATGTAACTGTTTTGTGTTGTTGTTTCATGATGTTGTAACATTGTAACGTCCTGTTAATTTATTATGGTGTTACACCACCAAACCCCCAAACCACCAAACCACCAAACCACCAAACCATCAAACCACCAAACCATCAAACCATCAAACCACCAAACCACCAAACCATCAAACCATCAAACCATCAAACCATCAAACCACCAAACCACCAAACCATCAAACCATCAAACCATCAAACCATCAAACCACCAAACCACCAAACCATCAAACCATCAAACCACCAAACCACCAAACCATCAAACCATCAAACCACCAAACCATCAAACCATCAAACCACCAAACCACCAAACCCCCAAACCACCAAACCCCCAAACCACCAAACCACCAAACCATCAAACCATCAAACCATCAAACCATCAAACCACCAAACCACCAAACCATCAAACCATCAAACCACCAAACCACCAAACCATCAAACCATCAAACCACCAAACCATCAAACCATCAAACCATCAAACCACCAAACCATCAAACCATCAAACCATCAAACCATCAAACCACCAAACCACCAAACCCCCAAACCACCAAACCACCAAACCACCAAACCATCAAACCATCAAACCATCAAACCATCAAACCACCAAACCACCAAACCATCAAACCATCAAACCATCAAACCATCAAACCACCAAACCACCAAACCATCAAACCATCAAACCACCAAACCACCAAACCATCAAACCATCAAACCACCAAACCATCAAACCATCAAACCACCAAACCACCAAACCCCCAAACCACCAAACCCCCAAACCACCAAACCACCAAACCATCAAACCATCAAACCATCAAACCACCAAACCACCAAACCATCAAACCATCAAACCACCAAACCACCAAACCATCAAACCATCAAACCATCAAACCACCAAACCACCAAACCATCAAACCATCAAACCACCAAACCACCAAACCACCAAACCACCAATCAAGCCACCAACCAAGCTTCTTATTGGGCATTCGCTTGAGCGTAACAGGCACAATTTCTCCGTCGGGACTCTTGATCTGACCTGACAGGTTTGCAAGGTTGACGTCAGGACCTCCTAGGGTGTAGTCTCCGAAGGAGGGAAGGTTAATCACAGATCTCTTCCTTCCGTCCCCTGGGTTGGAGCAGTTTGTTGGATTATTTGTTGAGCTGGAAAATATTTTGTCGATTTGAAAATTGAAAAATCAACTTTGAGTGGTTTGAGTTTATTATTTGAAAATTATTTGTTTAAAACTGATTATTTCAAGATAAATTAGCCAAACATTGACTTTTTAATTGTCTTTTGTTTCGAATAAAAAAATTAAAATTATTCCAAGTTTGGTGGTGCATGGAACATTCACAGGCATCTTAGGGAACCAACCGACAATTTTGGCCAAGAATGGGGACCCCTTGATGTGGTGGCCATCCTTCTTGATGGAGATGTGGTATTCCCCTGATGCCACTGCTACGTACGTGCACACCTGTGCAACATTTTAAAAAAGCATTCATTAAAAATGCTTCAAAATATGTCGATCTAACGAACAGCATAAAAAATGTTTAATACCAGTTTTTTTATATTTTTGTTTATATTCTCAAACAACCTCAAAAATTCAAAGCAAAGTTATACACAAAAGACCACAAAAGTTATACACAAAAGACCACAAAAGTTATACACAAAAGACCACAAAAGTAATACACAAAAGACCACAAAAGTTATACACAAAAGACCACAAAAGTTATACACAAAAGACCACAAAAGTTATACACAAAAGTTCTCTCATCTCTGACACATTTCCACACATCACGTCAACTCTCGTTAAGTTTATTCACGACGAACCAGCTGGTTGTTCTGGTCCAGGTGCTTTTCCAGCTTCACAACCCCCTTCGGACCCTCCACCTCAACATCGATCTGGTCTGACGAGTCGAAGGAGTCTTTTGATTATCCATCATTGTGGATAACTAGGACCTATTATTCATCTTTACTCCTAACTTTTATAATAAATTTTCCCATCAATTATTCTATTAGTTTTTTTTATTAATTATATTATTAATATTTCTAATTGATTATATAAATAATTTTCATAATCAATTATATTATTAATTTCTCTCATTAATTTCATTATTAATTTCCTCGCTAATAATAGTCATTAATAATTTAAGTATCACTCAGATATTTTTAATCTTCAAAAAAGTCAAATCGCGAATCATTATGAATAAAAGTTGAAGTTTACATGGAGCATTCTTGCTCGCTACATCCAGCCCAGCATTCCTACCTTAACGCTCTCTTTACAACATGCCTTGTTTAATGCCTCGGAACGCCAAGATAATTTAGCGCGTTTCCAGCGTGCATCATTCAACGGAGCCATCACTCACGCCGAGAAGTCAAGAAAATAAAAACAGCCTTAGAAGAATGGATGAAATAGCATCACGTTTCAAGATCATATTTTTTCGTTTCTACGAGCTTTGAAAATTTTTCATTTTTGGAAAACTTTCTGCAACATTAATTTCGTCAAAGGTGCTGTCAATTCTGAGACGAGAAACACTGGAAAAAGGAATTTATGTTTGAGCAAATACCAAAGCAAATACCAAAGCAAATACCAAGGCAAATACCAAAGCAAATACCATAGCAAATACCGTAACAAATTTCATACCTAATTCTTAGTGAAATACCAAAAAACTGGAAATATAAATGCTGCCATTTGATATTCAAAAAGTGGGAATACGTGAGCTCCTGCGGAATATGAAACTAAAAGTTGAAGCTTTTTTGAGTACAGAAGTGAAAATTACCCATCGTCATCAAACTACCCAACCACCCATCGTCATCAAACTACCCAACCACCCATCGTCATCAAACTACCCAACCACCCATCGTCATCAAACTACCCAACCACCCATCGTCATCAAACTACCCAACCACCCATCGTCATCAAACTACCCAACCACCCATCGTCATCAAACTACCCAACCACCCATCGTCATCAAACTACCCAACCACCCATCGTCATCAAACTACCCAACCACCCATCGTCATCAAACTACCCAACCACCCATCGTCATCAAACTACCCAACCACCCATCGTCATCAAACTACCCAACCACCCATCGTCATCAAACTACCCAACCACCCATCGTCATCAAACTACCCAACCACCCATCGTCATCAAACTACCCAACCACCCATCGTCATCAAACTACCCAACCACCCATCGTCATCAAACTACCCAACCACCCATCGTCCTCCATCCAGCCACCCATCATCATCTAACCACCCACCCATCATCATCCAAACACCCATTCACCCAGCTACCCATTCTGCCAACACCCTCCAACCAACACCCACCAGCATCATCTCCGCAGACGACATAGAAACGCAGGCTTTGCCCCCTAGAGCCCTTATGAAGGCCTGGCCCGTACACCGTGATGGGGTGTTTGGCCTGAGAGCAGTCCATGTTGAGTTGGATAGGGAAGCCTGCGAAGAAGGCAGAGACGCTATCTTTAGAAAAGTTCACTCAATGGATGATCGAGAGTGAATGTTTGAGGTGTAAAATGTTGAAATGTGAGTTGTTGGGTGAATGAATTGGTGGGATGTGGGAAGGTTGAAAGCGAAGAGATGGTGGAAAGGGAGTGAGGGTGGAAATTGGGGTGATTGGTATGGAATGACTGGTGTTCATTTCGTTTGTATGGGTGTGGTGGGTATGGGTGTGGTGGGTATAATGCAGTGGGTATGGGTGTGGTGGGTATGGAAAGATGGATAGAAAGATAGATAGATAGAAAGATAATTACTTAGACAGATAGATAGATGGCTGGATGGATGGCTGGATGGATGGATGGATAAAAAAGTAAATGTATTCAGTGGAAGCTGAATTTGGTCTGAGGCGCTCCAGTGGCACAACAGTCAGCTGGGTGTGCAGTGGCTGCTACCACATCGAATGACACTTACCCCTCAGAGCTATCTCGTTGTGCACCAGACTCGCCTGCAGCTGTCCGTCGTCGTTGGCTGTGTAACTGTGGGTGGATACCTCATGTGTGCAACCACACCATTCTCGTAACTACGATGTGTGTACACCAACCATCACACACACAATCATTACTATCACACTTACAATCATTACTATTATACATACAACCACTATTATACATACAACCACCATTACACATACAACCACCATTACACATACAACCACCATTACACATACAACCACCATTACACCGTTAACATGGAACCATCAAACAGTCATTTTTCCACCCATCAAACCAATTCCAAAGCTCTTACATAATTCTCATAACATAACCTTCCACATAAATAACATGAAGTGCCTGAACAACGGAATTAACGAAGCATAAAGCTGGGAGTCATGGAGAAGTATGGAATTTCATACAGGTAGTAATAGGGCAGCAGGTTGGAAACGATATTCAGAGAAAAATACAATAAAATACAAAACAATACAAAACAATACAATACAATATACTACAATGAACTAAGAGATATACAATACAATACGATGAAGTGTGATATGATACAATACAATACAACCAAGACTATTATCAAAGTGGCATTACCCCAAGAGAGTTTGAAAGCCACAAACGAAAGAATGAATGAGGAGAGAGTTATGGATGGATATTTGAAGGGTGTATGGGGTTGGATTACCTGATGGATATCGTACCGTCATCATTGTTCACTATTACTGGCGCTGAAGGCATCTTGCGGAAGTTCTGTCGAGATGTGCGCAAGATTGGTGGAAAATGAAATGTTGGGATGGATGAACGGGGGATGATTGGATGTTTAAGTGATAGTTGGATAGATAAAGGATCGTTGGATGGATAAGTGATCATTGGATGGATAAGTTATGAATAGATGGATGGGTGGGTTGACTAATGAATGGACGGATGGATGGATGGATAGATGGATGGATGGATAGATGGATGGATGGATGAATGGTTGGTTGGTTATTTTCGTAACCAGATGGATGCATCGATGATTTGCTGGGTAAGTGAATGAATAAGTGGATAAATAAATAAATAAAAATTTGACTAAAAAATTATAATTGAAGGATTGCATAGGTGATTGCTCAGACGTCGGAGTGTCTGCTCGAGTGTAGTCTGGCATAGAATGTTAAAGGCCGTAAGCTTGAATTGGTCGTAATAAACGGTTTCATTGATGAATGTAAGGAAATTAACGATTGGATAATGGATGAAATGGATGGATGAGCAAATGGATGGATGAGCAAATGGATGGATAGATGGATGAGTGAATGAATAGGTGAATGGATGAGCGAATGGATAGTTGGATGGATGAGCGAATGGATGGATGGATGGATGAGCGAATGGATAGATGGATGGATGAGTGATTAGATAGATGGATGGATGGGTGATTAGATAGAAGTATGGATGGGTGATTAGATAGATGGATAGATGAGTGATTAGATAGATGGATGGATGAATTAGTGATGTTTTGCTTATACAACGTCAAAACAAAGAAAGTTTGTGTCTAGAAATGTTTATTTTTGAAGCCATCGGAAACAATTAGTCTACCTTGGTGTGTGAATATTTTACGTGAGTTTCCCAAGCGATTAACTTTCAAATAAGAGTTTGTGTGTCAAAAATACACAGTTTTGAATTATATATTTTTTTTTAAATTCTTTCTGATCATTTCCAGCTCGAAAAATTCATTTTGAATAACTGATAAATAAATTTTTTAAATAATTTTTTTTTATTTAAAAAAATTTTTCTTACCTTCAAAGGGAGCAGTCACAATTTCAAAGGTGATTTTGATTTTCTTCTACAATTTCGAGATTTTTTTTCATTAATAAATTCCAAATGATCCTTGAAGCCAAATAAAAAATATTTCAATCAACCCTCAAAGCTATCCACAAGGCAATCCGTGGAAAGATTTCAGATTTTTAGGGCAAAAAAAACAAAATTAAAAGTGATTGATTGGAAAAATTAATCAAAAGTAACCAGTATCATTACCCACGTGAAGAGAATTATAATAATTTTCTTTCGTACCCTTAAAGACTCCGCTGGTATGCACGAGATGAAGCTAGTGAGTTCTTAGGCCCTATGACTGCTCTAGCGGTATGTTATATATTGGCTCCTTAAAGATAAAGCTTGTGAAAGTTCTGAAAACCACCTCAAGAATTTTTTTTTGTACTTTTTTTGTTTTTATGAATTCAATAATGTTTTGAAGTTGGTTTTTTTGTTTTTTTTTTCTTTAGTTTTTGATATTTATTTACTTTGGAAAACGAATCATTTTCCTGTTAAATAACTCAAAGGCAAGTGGAAAGAAGTGGAGTATCGGTTATCTTTCCAAATAACGAGTGCACAAGTCTCTGAGAGAGAATTCCTTTGGTGCAAAAAACGAAGTTGAAAGCAAATGGTAAAAATTTATTTAAAAAACTAAAAATACAAAATCAAAACCTCATTAGTATGGAAATCAACAAAGTGAAGCATTGAAAGACATTAATATTGCGGCCTCAATCTGCACTTCGCCCTTCAGACAAAAAAATCTAAGACTATGAAAACTTCTGAAAACTAAAAAAATGAAAAAATAAAAAAACTTTGGTTTTAATTTATTTTTTCGATACTTTCATGCATTAACATATTTCACTATAATCTTTCAAACTTTCGTCAGCACGGAGGTTTGTGGGGCTTAAAGTCAAAGGCTTGCATGCGATGTTTTGTTGAGGCTTGCATTTGAAAGCTTTTCTGCTGCTCTTTCTTGCAGGTTCCTCTCATAATCCTTCGTCATCATCATCATCATCTTCATCATCATCATCTTCATCATCATCATCTGCATCATCATCATCTTCATCATCATCTTCATCATCATCATCAACTTCATCATCAGCTTCATCATCATCATCTTCAGCATCGTCATCTTCATCTTCATCGTCATTATCGTCCTTGACGTCATCGTCATCTTCTTCATCGTCATCTTCATTGTCGTCGTCATCATTGTTAATATGGTCATCATCGGCATCATAATCTTCTTCTTTTTTTTTTTTCTTTTTCTTCTTCTTCTTCTTCTTCTTCTTCTTCTTCTTCTTCTTCTTCTTCTTCTTCTTCTTCTTCTTCTTCTTCTTCTTCTTCTTCTTCTTCTTCTTCTTCTTCTTCTTCTTCTTCTTCTTCTTCTTCTTCTTCTTCTTCTTCTTTTTCTTCTTCATTTTTCTTATTTTCCTATTCCGTTTTTTTTCTTCGTTAATTTATTTTTCATCATTTTTTCTTTTTTTCTTTTTTTCGTTTCATCACATCATTATCTTTAACAGTTGTTCTCCTTATCTTTCTTCCAAGCCAATTTATGAGTATTTTTTATTCGTATTTCGTTCAACGTTCTTTTCATCTTTCAACTTGTTTTTCATATGTTTTATCCATCTCATCATCGTCTGCTCCTCATTCTTCTTCATCACCCTTCCACCATCATTCTTCCACAATTTATACTCATTTATACCGGATCATTGAGGTGAAAGGTTTTGATTAATGTTCTTCGTAACTCAATTCTCTGTTGCCTTGCTGTTTTGTTGTTGTCGTTATTGTTGTTGTTGTTGTTGTTGTTGTTGTTGTTGTTGTTGTTGTTGTTGTTGTTGTTGTTGTTGTTGTTTATCTTAAGCGCTTGAGGATAGTCTTCAAATGCATCATCGTTGCATTGTCATTGTTTTTGTTGTTGTTGTTGTTGTTGTTGTTGTTGTTGTTTTTGTTGTTGTTGTTGTTGTTGTTACTGTTGTAGTTGGCAACATATTTGTTACAATTGTGATTTTTGTTTGCTTTTTGGTTGCATTGTTGTTTTTGTTTTTATTGCATCATCGTTGCCTTGTTGTTGTTTGTTGTTGCGTTTTTGTTGTTTATTCTTCGATTGTTGTTGTTTGTTGCTGTTTGTCAGTGCATCCCTGTTGCTATGTTGCAACATTTTAGATGCACAGCTGTTGCTGTGATTAACCTTATTCCATTGTTCATTTAACCTTTGCTCCATAAAACATTTTTCGCCGCCTTTTGCAACTAACACAACACAAACAACAACATAAAAAACAACAAAAACAACACTTTCCAATTAGAAAATTATTTTTTGTTTGTTGCCTTCAGTGTTCATGACGTAACAAGCTCTGCTTGTGATCGTGAGCCTTTGAACATTCTAGTTCTTTGGTTATAAAAGCAGTAATAACAGGAAAATATTATTATTTATTTATTTTGTTTCAACGTTGTAGATCTCAGCTATGTTTTTTTCATGTTGTTTTGTTGTTTATGGATGCTTTTATGAGTGTCTTTTTTGTATGTTTTGATTACTCTTGTTTTATTTATCAATGTTTTTGTTGTTGCTTTGTATATTCCAGCTGCATGGCACGGAAGATGAGTTTTGAAATGTTTTTTTGAAACTAAACATCTGCTCACCGGAAAACAATTTTCAATGAAACGATGAACAAAACAACAAAAAACCTCTAAATAATTGGAAAAAATCCAATTTTGTAAACATTTTAAACGAAAAATAAATGTCCAACCGATGGTATTTCATGGTATTCAACGGTATTCCCCCAAGAATACGCATGGTATTGTTTCAAGGTGTGAGTCTCAAAGCCACGAAGATGGAGAATCCAATACCACCTTGGTCTACGCATAACGATTTGGCCCTTTAAAATATGCTCACTTCCGTTCGTAATGTTCTCGAGCGAAAAAAATTTCAATAAAGGTTTTCCAGTTTAAAAATTGTATTAAAAATCTTTATATAAATAAAGTTTTGTATCAATAAAGATTTGTATCGATAAAGATTTGTATCGATAAAGATTTGTATCGATAAAGATTTGTATCGATAAAGATTTGTATCGATAAAGTTTTGTATCGATAAAGATTTGTATCGATAAAGATTTGTATCGATAAAGATTTGTATCGATAAAGATTTGTATCGATAAAGATTTGTATCGATAAAGATTTGTATCGATAAAGATTTATATCGATAAAGATTTGTATCGATAAATATTTGTATCGACAAAGATTTGTATCGATAAAGATTTGTATCGATAAAGATTTGTATCGATAAAGATTTGTATCAATAAAGATTTGTATCGATAAAGATTTGTATCGATAAAGTTTTGTATCAATAAAGATTTGTATCGATAAAGATTTGTATCGATAAAGATTTGTATCGATAAAGATTTGTATCGATAAAGATTTGTATCGATAAAGATTTGTATCGATAAAGATTTGTATCGATAAAGATTTGTATCGATAAAGATTTGTATCGATAAAGATTTGTATCGATAAAGATTTGTATCGATAAAGATTTGTATCGATAAAGATTTGTATCGATAAAGATTTGTATCGATAAAGTTTTGTATCAATAAAGATTTGTATCGATAAAGATTTGTATCGATAAAGATTTGTATCGATAAAGATTTGTATCGATAAAGATTTGTATCGATAAAGATTTGTATCGATAAAGATTTGTATCGATAAAGATTTGTATCGATAAAGATTTGTATCGATAAAGATTTGTATCGATAAAGATTTGTATCGATAAAGATTTGTATCGATAAAGATTTGTATCGATAAAGATCTGTATCGATAAAGATTTGTATCGATAAAGTTTTGTATTAAAAAGGTTTTTGTTTTAATAGGTTATTTGTTATCAATAAAGCATCCTTGTTAATGATTTGCACTAAGGATCTTTCATAAATGGGGTTTTTTATGAGTAAAGTATTCTTCGGCAATAAACGTTTCTTAAATAAAATTTAAAGGTGGCATTAGGTATGGTGGAAACGAGAATACTGTTTCAGCTGTATAAAAGGTGGTGGTGACCATACACAATCTCCTATTACAACTAGGTGGTGGCGCCATTGCCCTACAGTCACGACTTGTGAAAATAAAACTATCTTTGAAAGGGTGTTCAAATTGCACGCTAGATAAATAACAGAAGTTTACTGCTCTGAGTGGCTTTGTTAGACCTTGGCAGCCTTCGTGAAATGTGCGTTTCACGTGTAATCTTACGCACGATGTTACGAGAAAAATATAATCGGAAAAAAAATAAATAAACAAAATTTTTAAAAAATCGAAAAAACAAATGAAATTTTAAAAATAATTTAAATTAGTAACATTACCGAAATAAAAATTGTATAAATTTCTAAAATAAAAAATAGTCAAAATGTTAAAAGTGAAAAAAGTTAGAAATTAATTATGATATTAATAATATAAATTATCAGACTCGGGTTATATGGTTATGGAAAGACTACTGGAATAAGGAAACATTTTAAATGAAAAATGGCGGTCATAAAAAGAATTTATGATAAAAAAATGCTAAAAAAGAATTTATGATACAAAAATGATAAAAAAGAATTTATGATACAAAAATGATAAAAAAGAATTTATGATAAAAAAAATGATAAAAAAGAATTTATGATACAAAAATGATAAAAAAGAATTTATGATACAAAAATGATAAAAAAGAATTTATGATACAAAAATGATAAAAAAGAATTTATGATACAAAAATTATAAAAAAGAATTTATGATACAAAAATGATAAAAAAGAATTTATGATACAAAAATGATAAAAAAGAATTTATGATACAAAAATGATAAAAAAGAATTTATGATACAAAATGATAAAAAAGAATTTATGATACAAAATGATAAAAAAGAATTTGATACAAAAATGAATATACATTGAAAATATAAGTAAAAAAATAATTAAGAAATATAATACAATAATGAAAAGGCTGATAAAAACTTGAAAATGGAAAAAAATTGTTCAAAAAATATTATAAAATGAGGTATAAAAATGAAACTAAAGATAGAAATGATAAGTTAATCGGAAATGGAGAAACTGCGAAGTGGTTGGTGGAAGGGGGGTTTGGAGAAACTGCGAAGTGGTTGGTGGAAGGGGGGTTTGGAGAGAATAACTAAAAGAATGAATAATTTGTCGACTGTTTTTGTGACACGTGGGTTAAAGGAGTGGAAGGTGGAGTGGTGAGGTATGATATTGTAGATGATGCGATGGTGAGAAGGGGGAAAAGGATAAAGATGGAAAAAGGGGGGAAGAGGGAGAGGGTGGAAAGAGGAAAAGGGTGGGAAAGAGGGAATGGGGGGAAGGGGGGAATGGTGGTAAGGGAGGAAAGGTGGAAAGGGATGAAAGAGGGAAAAAAGTGGGTGATGAAGGGGTGAACTTCGAAGTGAAGTTAAGACGCGTAAACGACGTAGACCTTGTGAGGTAATAATGAATCTTATGTTGTACTAAAATATCTTCCAAAATAATGGCCATCAACTTTATGTTATCAATAACAGTAGTT
This sequence comes from Branchellion lobata, assembly GCA_947562095.1. NCBI lineage: Eukaryota > Metazoa > Annelida > Clitellata > Hirudinida > Piscicolidae > Branchellion > Branchellion lobata. The sequence goes on along the minus strand of OX387256.1, from coordinate 7,024,131 downwards.
GTACTGATACTAGTATAATTTTTGTTGATTTTAAAAATTAATTGATGATCGAATACAAATACCCAACGTATGGTGGTTTGGGGCACAAACCATCATTGGGTTAGGTTCAAACTCTCGTTCAAAAGTGTACAAATTTAATGAAATATTTGAAGAAATGTTTTAAACGAAGAAAAGGATTGTCAAATGAGGCCTAAAATAATAATATAATAATAATAAAATAATAAAATGACGGCGTAAGAAGACGTGGTGCTTCACGTGGTGGTGTGGATGGGGGCTTGGGGCGGTAGAAACATGTAGTGGTTGTTCTTGCATTCAACGATTAATGTATGATCTCCTTGCATCTATATATGTGTAATACCTACAAATCACTGAAAACGAGAAACTGGAAAAACAGACGAGAAATATGGTTTTCAAAACAATTTTCTATCGAAATCATAGCATTTGAAAGTCAGTGGTGAATTACAATTACAAACAATAATATTGTTATAGTGGCATTAACCCCGTAGAGTTTCGAGGCCACATTTGAATAGGATGATAATAGGATGTGCATTGTTTGGAAGAACTCAAAGCAGGCAGGACAAGCGAAAGCGAGTTGAACCGATAAGAGGGTCTGATGGTAATGAGGTTTGAAGGATACTTAGACGGGCATGCAAGCAATGTTGCTGTGGAAGTTTTATGGCATTGTGTTGTTGGTGGAGGCTGTGTTGTTGGTGGAGGTTGTGTTGTTGGTGGAGGTTGTGTTGTTGGTGGAGGTTGTGTTGTTGGTGGATGTTGTGTTGTTGGTGGAGGTTGTGTTGTTGGTGGAGGCTGTGTTGTTGGTGGAGGTTGTGTTGTTGGTGGATATTGTGTTGTTGGTGGGTGTTGTGTTGTTGGTGGAGGTTGCGCTGTTGGTGGATTTTGTGTTGTTGGTGGAGGTTGTGTTGTTGGTGGAAGTTGTGTTGTTGGTGGAGGTTGTGTTGTTGGTGGAGGTTGTGTTGTTGGTGGAGGTTGTGTTGTTGGTGGAGGTTGTGTTGTTGGTGGATGTTGTGTTGTTGGTGGAGGTTGCGCTGTTGGTGGATGTTGTGTTGTTGGTGGATGTTGTGTTGTTGGTGGATTTTTTGTTGTTGGTGGATGTTGAGTTGTTGTTGTTGGATGTTGTGATTTTGGTGGATGTTGTGTTGTTGCATTGTTGACGCTGTATTGTGATGGTTTATTGTTTATGTTATATTGTATTCAAAAGGCTTACAAGTACCTTGCGCTCATTTCAAGTTAATGAAAAAGAAATCAGCACCGCATCACACCACCATATATACCCCCCCATATATAAACCACCCCACCCACCCCCCTCTCCAAATAAAACCCCTCCACTACACATAAACCACCTCGCCTTTTATTACTCAACTCAAAATTACTGTTACAACTTTGATCTTTCCATTATCCCTCTTTAAAACTCTCCGAGCGCCTCACAGCAAATCCTTTGAGCTTTTAACAATGCTGGCGGGTTGGCTAGTGTGATGATGTTTTCCGAATATTCATCGTTTTGTTAATTTATTCATTAATTTATTTTTTTATTTTTTTAATTAATACCTTTTAATTAATATCTTTCAACTAATAACGTTTAATTATTTTTTTATATTAATATTTTTTATATTATTATTTTTATGTTCATATTTTTTAAATTATTATTTTTATATTAATCTTTTTTTAAATTAATCTTTTTTTAAATTACTCTTTTTTTAAATTATCATTTTTATACTTTTATATTTTTTATTATTGTTTTCATACTAGTACTTCGAATAATCATTTTCCAAGTTACTGGCTGTTCAATTAGTTCTCATCTTGTTTTTATGCAAACACAGATAAACAAGAAAATAAAAATATAAATACCGAATTAAAAGTAATTTTGAAATCAAAATAAAATTTAATAAATTAAAATATAAAAAAAGAATATGAATTTAAAAACGAATTAAAGTGTAAATGAAACTTTTATAAACAAATAAAGAAGGTAAGCTGATTCGTGGTACTCGCAGGTACGGAAGATTGAAAGCACTGCACCAGGCTCACAGATAAATAGCAGGCAGCTCTGACACAATCACTCAGAACTTTCTAGTGCATAACTATCGCACCCGCCCTTTCACATTTTTAGCTCCCCCCCCCCCCCCTTCCTCCTTGATTCTAGCCCAACAACAGCCATTTCAGCTTTTACCGCCAGCTTCGAAACTTTTACATAAGGTCTTCTTAGTTTCATTGAAGTTATGATATCAAATACCAATCAACAGCAAACTCATCCACAACTGAAACCTCCGTCATTTTAGTGTTTTTTTATGCTTTTTGATGCATCCCGCCTGTTTCCATTGGTTTCCTTCCATCAAAACCATCAAGTCTCACTAGCCTCCTCCATCTCACCATCTTCCATAACCCCCCCCCCCCCATCTTCTATAGTAGTCTACTGTTTTCCATAATGTTTCACCATCTCCTTTCATCTTCCAACCTCTTCCAACCTCTTCCAGCTCTCTCCATCAGTTCCCATCCAAGGATGCCAAGTATTTCTTGTCCAAGAAGAAAGAAAAGCATTTGTGACTGTGGATTTGGGTAGAAAGTTTTTAGGTTTGAGTTTTTTCAAATTTAATTTTTCAAAATTGTTTTTATAATCTTTAAAATGTAATAAAATGAAACTTCGACGTCAGTAAACAATTTAAAACTTGTTGGTTGTTCAACGCCAAAGGCACCAAGCTCAAAACTTGCGAAATAGTTTTATAAAGAGGCATAACCAACCGGACAGGCAATAGGAGAAGCAGGAAGAGAGGGAAGGTGAGTTGGAGATACGTGATGCCGGAGAGAGCAACAGCACACAGGAAGAGAAGCTGTACAATTTGAATGCAGGTGAAGATGTGGATGCGCCTCTGAGGAACCGTGCGGAGGTAGTGGGTGGGAGGGTAAGAGGCCTGTGTGTGGGGTGGTGGTGGTGGTGGTGTTGGTACTGGTGGTGCTGGTGCTGGTGGTGGTGGTGGTGGTGGTGGTGGTGGTGGTGGTGGTGGTGGTGGTGATGGTGGTGGTGATGGTGGTGGTGGTGGTGGTGGTGGTGGTGGTAGGGGTAGGACGAGAAATTTTTAATGAGGTTTGTGATAAGGCTCTATCTAAAAGTGGATTCAAGTGAGTTTAATGACTAACAAATGCAACTGATAAAGCTATCAAATGTGATTGAATCCGAACATAGAAGTTGAAAAACTCCACCAAAAGATGAAAAATGACAAAAACAGATGGGGAAGGTGAAGGAGAGGGAGGAGGTTTTTAGTAGAAGGAACATTGGCGCTTGTACCTTCCACCTCCTACCAACTCCTTTCTTCTTTCTCTTTTTTAAATTCCTCTTTTTTCCCCATTTTTATCTCCCTCTTCCTCCAAAACCTTATCTTTCTTCTTTCCACTTTCTATCTACCGCTTTCTCCGAAATCTTTTCTCTTCTTTATTTCTATCCTTCTCCATATTCTTTCTTCACCCCGTCCCACCTGTTCGGTCACCAGAAGCATAATTCTCTCAAAGAGTTGGTTTTTCCTCACGCAGATGGTTACAGCTATGTACAACAGCAGACCGTTCAATACAGGCCTGTGTTTTGTAGGGGATTTTTGGTGGTAATGTTGTAGGGTTGTGGTAGCAGTATTGTAGTGGTGTTGTGCTGGTGTTGTGGTGGTGTTGTGGTGGTGTTGTAGTGGTGTTGTAGTGGTGTTGTGGTGGTGTTGTGGTGTTGTGGTGGTGTTGTGGCGGTTTTGTGGTGATGTTGTGGTTGCGTTGTGGTGGTAGTGTTGTAGTAATGTAAGCGGTAGTGAAAAGATTGTGAATGATCTGTTAGTGAAGTAGGAGTCAAAAAATGAAACATAAGAATCTGGAAAAAACATTAAAAAAGATAAAGAGATAGTCTCCGAAAGGGGTAATGCTGAGTGTAGAGAGGAAGTAGGGATAGTAGGAGAAATACAAACACGAATATTATTATAGTGGCATTAACCCCGTAGAGTTTCGAGGCCTAGAAATAACGAAAAGTTATAAAAATGATCTTCAGAAGGGATAGAAGAAAAGCAATGTGTGTTAAGAAGGAACATCAGAGAATAAGGGAGGAGGGGGGGGGAAAGGAAGTCAGAAGGACCTGGGAATGTAGTAGAGAATGTCAAGGGCTGAAAGCGTGAGTCCAATCAACAAGTGGCTCAACAGGCCCGTCAGCCTCGTCTCACAAACCGCTATCACTCTGAAGGGTAGGTGGTTGTTTGGGGGGTTGGTTGGGCGGTTG
>OX387256.1:6964873-7012373 GCA_947562095.1 Branchellion lobata | reverse complement strand
TAAATGATAAAAATGGATGATAAAAATAAGACTTGATGTGTGGAATGGATGGATGGATGGATGGATGGATGGATGGATGGATGGATGGATGGATGGATGGATGGATGGATGGATGGATGGATGGATGGATGGATGGATGGATGGATGGATGAGTTGGATGAATATGGGGCTTGAATAGAAGTGGTTGTTGGATGGAGCAGATAAAGTAGCTAAATAAGTAGGATGCTTAAAGGAAGCTAAGAGGTGGATACAAATTGTGGATAAAGAAATATTATTTGGATAAGAAAAACTTAAAAAATGAATATGTAAAAAAATATATTTTAATTTTCAAAAGCTTCACCACAGGATAACGGAACCAGAAAGAATAAGTTTTCAAAGCAAGGAGGAAGTAGGTGACCATGTTACCTTCGGTGAAGTCAGAAGCATAGTAAGGCTTTCTGAGCAGAAAATCTTTTTTGATACCGTTGAAGAGAGTGATATTCTCTAGGGAGAAACGTTGAAGGCAACTACGTTTCGAGTAATGAGTGTTTTTGGTGGTGGTGGTGGTGGAAAGGCTGGTGGTGGTGGGTGTGGTGGTGGTGGTGGCTTGCTGGTGTTGGTCTTGAGCGTCAATCTTCTCCAGATGTTCGTGGTGGAGTTTGGAGGTGTGTTGGTCTTTGCAATCAATGTCGTCATCGCCTGGAATGTCCAGCGTCAACTGCTTCAGGTGGCTTTTTCTGGGGGTGTCGTCGTGTTCATCCTTGCATTCGTCGAAGTCACAGTGCTGAACCTCGAAGTGGTCTCCTTTGGTGGCTGCGTGGCTCAGGTTGCTACGGTGGGGCGGTAGAGCACCCTGAGGTTCATGACTTGGTGCTTGAGCCTCTGAATGGGGCAAAGCGTCGTCCTGTTGCAGACCTAGCAAGTTGTTGGCGTGCATGGAGGCGTGAAACCACTTGTGCTTGCGTAAGTGGTCGAGGATGCTCTCGTGGGCGGCTTTCGAATCGGCCTTCTTGTGCGTTGAGTCATCCAACGCACAAACTCTCTGGTTCTTCATTGTGACGCTCTTTATCTGCTCAAAAGAGGGGGAGGGGGGGGGGGGGGGGGGGGTAGTGACTAGTGGGGGAGATGTTTGAATCTTGCAAATGGTATGAAAGTTATAAAATACATTTAGATTCGTGGGTCATATTGAAATTTATTCCCACTTCTAACATTTCGAACAGAACAGCTTTTACTCACCCTCCGGAGCTGGGCAGCGAGGTTGATGCGGTGGAAGTGAGAGCTTTTGAAGCTTTCGCTCAGTTTGTTTCTGTCCCGACTGCTGACAGAGGCCCTGTCAGGCAGACCATGAGTCTTTTCCTCCTTCCCTTCCGTTCCTCTCTTCTCTCCATCTTCTTCTCCCGACTCTGCTGACGCGTCGGAGTAATCAATGAACTTCTCTTCGTCTGATGAGTTTAGTTTCTTTGTGAGGTTCTTGTGGTGTTGTCTCAGGAGGATTTTAAACTCAAATTCACTGCCGACGGTCAGTAGTTTCATCCTCAGACTCTCGTCTGAGAAAAGGGTCGAAAATGTTCGACCAAGCTCTAATGCGTTTTTAGTCCCTTTCTGTGGAAGGATTCAAGTGGGTTGGTGGGATAACATTTCGCTAGGTTACGAGAATAATTTCTCAAAAGGAACCAAACATTTTTTTTTAAATATTTTTTTAAATAACTTTTAAATAACTTAAGAAGATGAATACACCTGTATTATGTTTAATATTGATTATATAACTCAATAAATAACGATTAAATACTCATAAAAACGGATTTCGGAAAATGCCGTTGAAATTTCGAAGCAGAGAAAAGTTTCGAAGAGTAGGGAAGATTTGTCGCTGGTGTCAAGTACAATGTACATAATTAAGCAAGGTCGAAAGTGGGAGGATTTTTGTTTTTAAATTTTAAAAGCTTCCTTCATGCATAATTCAAACTTTTGGAATGTTTTATTTTTATCAGTTTTTATCAGTCTTAAAGTTCCACTGAACTATAAACAGCAGTGGGCTTCGACATACCGAGGTTGGACTTGATGAGTTTATATGGTCTAACCAATGTAGTTGCATGGAGCCTTTGATGAAATCGAGTTACGAAGCTTTTTCTATTCAATGGTTTGAACGCTCTCAAACAAAACTGTTTGCTATAGGTTACGGAAAAGGTAAGTGAAGGTATAACAATTGGCAGTTAACGTTTTGACACACCGACACCAAGTGTCCACAAACCTCTTTGGTGGGAGTGACCACCAGAATGACGAACTGAGCCTCTTGGCATGTTCTGCCGAGGTTGGTGGTGTTCTTGAGGCGAGCTATCGCCACGTTACGACGTTGTATGGAAGAAAGACTGCCTCTGTGTGGTGTGGTGTGGTGTGGTGTGGTGTGGTGTGGTGTGGTGTGGTGTGGTGTGGTGTGGTGTGGTGTGGTGTGGTGTGGTGTGGTGTGGTGTGGTGTGGTGTGGTGTGGTGTGGTGTGGTGTGGTGTGGTGTGGTGTGATGTGGTTTGGTGTGGTGTGAGGTGGTGTGGTGTGGTGTGGTGTGGTGTGATGTGGTGTGGTGTGATGTGGTGTGGTGTCGTGTCGTGTCGTGTCGTGTGGTCTCGTGTTGTGTCGTGTGGTGTCGTGTCGTGTCATGTCGTGCTGTGTGGTGTAGTGTGGTGTGGTGTGGTGCAGAATGGTGTGGTGTGGTGGGTGTATTTTGGTGTGGTGTGATGTGGTGTCGTGTGGTGTGGTGTGACGTGGTGTGGTGTGGTGTGATGTAAGGTGGTGTGGTGTGGTGTGAGGTGGTGTGGTGTGGTGTGGTGTGGTGTGGTGTGGTGTGGTGTGGTGTGGTGCGGTGTGGTGTAGTGTTATTCAATTCTTGTAGGGTGATAAATTATGACAGAATGTCATGTGTTCCTAAGTAACATAAAAGCTATATCTTGATTACTTAAGAAAGCCGCATAATTGAAACTAAAAGTTAACTTTTGAAAATAAATTTTAATGAAAAACTAAATGGAACGATACGAATGAAAACTCAGTGGTTACGTGAGTGCCTTTTGAGATAGTCTGAAAATCTACCTCAACAATATGACGTTACTGCTTCACAAATACTATTTTTTCTGGATTAAGATAGTTTACTTTTGTTTTTTTTATAAATTTTTTAGTTAATTTGGTTTTTTTATTTAATTTTTTTAACTATTCATTCACTAGATGTTTCTTTTTTTAAAGATTTTTTAGTCGGTTATAGTTTTTTATTTTTTTTTTCGTTTTTTTTCATTGTTTTTCGTTTTTTTTTTGTTTTTTTTTAATACCAAAAAATGCTGAAGCTCACGCACTAGAAGCATGATGAAAACTAAAAATAACTGTGAGTTCGTGTTGATGCGAAACAACAGTGTGACATGCACGCCAATAAAAACGAACTAGAAAAACAGAAAAATAAAAAGTTTCAGAAAAAAACTAAATGGAAGAAAAAATATAATTTAAAAACAAAATGCTGAAACAATTTTAAAAGTGAACTTGTACTAAAATACATTTGAAAACGATTCAAATGAGGAAGAACTCAATCTAGAGTTTTTGAAAAGTGAAAAAATATGGGGAGTTCAGAATGCAGGCATAAAAAGACAAAGATAAGCACAAGCCAACACATAAAGTACCTCACGCAGAAAAAAATGCACGGCACACAAACACACAAATACACGCACGGCACACACACACACACACACACACACACACACACACACACACACACACACACACACACACACACACACACACACACACACACACACACACACACACACACACACACACACACACACACACACACACACACACACACACACACACACACACACACACACACACACACACACACACACACACACACACACACACACACACACACACACACACACACACACACACACACACACACACACACACACACACACACACACACACACACACACACACACACACACACACACACACACACACACACACACACACACACACACGCACACACACACACACACACACACACACACACACACACACACACACACACACACACACACACACACACAAAGAGCATACGAACAAGATGCACAGCCACGATTGTTCGTAGTCGAAGCAACCGTTGCTGATCCTACATCGACTTTGAATGGTCCGCGAGAGCTGAAAAACTGCAGGACAGCAAGCAATGACGATCGGATTTTGTGAATGAATTTGATGTTCTCTTTGTATGTTTTGTGTGTTTATTTGTACATATGTGTGTGTTTGTGCTTTTGTTGTTTTTTTGTTTTTTATGTTGTTTTTTCGTTTGTTTATGTGTATGTGTGCGCTTGTATGTATCTGTGTGCGTGTGTGTGTGTGTCCTTGTATGGTTTAATGCGTATGGTGGTTGTGATTCTATTTCGTGCTTTGCAAATTCTGTATTTTCTTCTCAACTAAAACTTCAGAGAATATGAAATTTTCACGTTATTTTCTTTCTTTTTCTTTTTTTTCATTCTTCTATTTTTTTCTTTCTCTTCGAATATATTCTTATTTTTTGTATAGCTTCTTTCTTTTTCTTCCTTCTATCCCATTTTCTCTATTTCATTTACAATCCTTCTTCCTTTTTCATCCATCTCTGCTTCTCATGTTATTCCTTTCCATTTCCTCTCATCTATTCCTTCTCATTTTTTCACCATTTCATCCTCATTCCTCCCCCATCCTTTCTTCCTCTCATCACCCTCCCCCTCCACTTACTGGAGTCTTGTATGAAGAGAGACTTCTTGGCATCGTGGAAAGCAGCGGTGAACATCTCATGGGCGTGAAGGGTCCTCCTCAACAGGCACTCCACCACCGTTTCCAGCGTGGTGGCAGGAGCATCTAGCACCAGGCTCGTTTCAGCCGCCAGAAAGTTCTCCAGGTCAACACCCGCTCTCACCTCGCTAGCAAAGTCCGTCATGGGAATTTTCTGGAAGTTTGAATAAGGTTTTGAATCGTGAAAGTTTTGAATGTCAGCCGCTAGCGTCAAATGTTTGAGCGTTTTTTTTTTGGTTCCAAGAAAGGTTCAATAGTTGGCAGTTGCAAGCATGAAGAATTTAAATTAGGGCTGAAATAATGAAAAAGTTAAATTTACAACAAAAATTGAATTTTGTCGTCTGATTGCTTGTAAGGCGCACAAACTTTTTCACACCTATAAAACATTCTTCGTTCAACATCCTTTTCCTTCTTTCTCATCTATTTTTATGGTTTTTTTGTTAATTTTTTTATAGTTTTTTTAACCATTTTTTTAGTTTTTTTAAAGTTGAAGCTTTTATATATGTGCACATTTTATATTTTATTCTAAAAAAAAAATTGTTTTAATTTTGCTTTTGCTTTTCATGCTCTTGTATTTTTCAATTCTTCATCAATATCATTACAATGAAACATCTTTTTTTTAAATTCAACTTTTAAATTCTTTTAATTATTCCCAGAACCTAATTGTTTGTTTGATTTAATAAAATAAAGATAATAAATAAAAAATTAATTTGTTTTTAAATATTTTACGCTATCGGTTGTCATGGAGATGCAAGAGTAACTGAAATACCTCATATCTGGAATGCATCAAACTTATTTCGTTCAGTCCTTCGCCTGTAAATTTGAAAGTTTCATCCATTTTTTCAATTTTAATAATTTTTCAAGTATTTTCAATTAATAAATATAAACATTTATAACAAATTTTTAGATTTTTCGAATATTTGTTTCAAATTTGAGTTATCATCAAAATACGAGGTTCAAAACTCAACGGAAAAGTTTCGAGAATTTTTCCTTGAATGTTTTTTTTTTAATTTAATCAAGAAAAGTAGCAAAACTGCAATTTTCTAAAATCAGAAAAACTCACATTTGAGTAAAAGAAATCGTCGCATATTTTGAAAATTAAAAAAGTATTAAAAAATTATTTTTTTTGGAAAATTAAAAAAAATTGAAAAATTGTTCTATTACACGAAACAGCACGCTCACTCACACTTTAATCTCTTAATAGCTCCACTTTTGTTCCTTTTCATTGCAGGGAATAATAACTTGACACAGAAGTTGGCAAAATTGACCCTAAAATAAGACTTTACGCCCTCCGTTCGAATCATTAATCTCATCTTTTAAGGTGCTTTGTGTGAGTGCTCACCTTGCCTTTTAATTTGTTTCTATTTCAGGGTTTGTGTTATTTTAGAGTTTACTGCTATTTATTATTAACTTTTGTTCTAAGCCACATTTTTATAATGGTTTTCGATGTCGAGTTATGATCCCACCAGCGGTATTCTCATCCATAAACCACCCACTAACTAACAACCCTCCCTTACCAACACCCACCAACAACATACACCCACCCACCAACAACATACACCCACCCACCAACAACATACACCCACCCACCAACAACATACACCCACCAACAACACCCACCCACCAACAACACCCACCCACAACACTCATCCACCAACAACACCCACCCACCTACCTTCATCCCCCTCATTAAATGACCCAGTGCACATTTCGATGGGAGGAGCTTTCACACAAGCTCCAAGCTCAGCATACTTCTTGTCCAACTCTCCATTGTCGATTTCAATGACACACTCCCCTTCCATCTCCTTCTTCTGCGGAACCTTTTCCTCTACAACCTCCTTCTTCTCCACCTCTGGTCCTTCGGTGTAGAAGGTGTTACAACTGGGCACGCTGCCGATGGATCCAGTAAGGAAGAGCACAGACTCCTGTTGTGGCTCGAGGCTTTTTGCCTGATCGGCATCAACACCACTTGAAGTTGTCATGCTGGGAGTGATACACACACACGCCTTTTCCTCCTCCCCGACCTTGCCACCACTCCCTTGACTGCTGGGCGATCGGCACTTGGGACACGTGACCAAGTGGGATGGGTTTATTTCAAAGACCACCTTTTTGTTCCTTTCGAGGTCCGTTCCCATCGCCTTGTTTTCCATTCCTCCCGCCACCACCTTGTCGAAGAAACTCCCCGTCTTGGATGCTTCTGGGGTGTCGTTGAGTTTAAAGTCGAAGTGGTAGACGGGAGACGAAGCTTGGTGGGGATCGTTTTTGTGACTGGCTTCTGAGGTGGTTCGTCTCATTACAGGTCTCTGCTTCTGCGTCCCTCCCAGCATCGACAAGGGACTGTCTTCGGCGGCTGACAACTCCCAGTTTGGTAGAAACCAGGAAGTTTTGTTGTTCTTGTGCATGCGTTGCGAGGATGGCTTTGAGATGGGGGAGTTTTGATATGTGTGAAGTTTCAATTGCTTGCTTGATTTGGACGAATGCTGAGCCGGACGGTGGGAAGACTTGGAAGGGGTGGAATAAGAACATTGTGGTTTGAGGGTTCCACCACGTGGAGTTGAAAAAGGTGGCGTGGGAGTGGAAGGAGGGGGCGATTGAGTCGAAGCGGGAATTGGTGGGTGGGAATAAGAGGGTGATGGCTGAGAGTAAGCAGGGGGTGGTTGGGAATAAGTGAGTGGTAGCTGAGAATAGGTTGGGGGTGGTTGCGTTGATGGTGTTGGTGATTTGGGGGGTTGATGGGAAGTTGTATGATATGTAGATGGTTCATTTGTAGATGTTTTCGTGGCCTTGGGAGACGTGATGTTGATGGTAGGAGTTGCTGCAGTTGTTGTGGAAGCTGAAATCGATAGTGCAGAAAGAGTAGAAGAGGCTGGCATGCTTGGAGCAATGAGGGTTTTAGAAAAACGATTCGTATCAGACATTCTGGATGCTGGTGTAGTTTTAGTAGTAGTGGTTGTTGCTGTCGCTGTTGTTGTTGTTGTTGTTGTTGTTGTTGTATATGTTGTTTTTGGTGACGTTGATGTTACTGTTGTTGTTGATGTTGTTGTTGGTGACGTTGATGTTTCTGTTGTTGTTGATGTTGTTTTTGTGGATGTTTTTGCCGTTGTGGCAGGTGCATCAGGCTGAGATTTGGTGGTAGTGTTCAATCTTTCAGCATTGGAAGAGTCACTAGCTTCAGCAGATGCTAGAAACGCATTTTTGCTGTGAGGGGTAGCAAGTGTAGTAGTTATTTTTGGGATGGTAGTAGTAGTGTTTGTGGTGCTGGTAGCGGTGGCGATTGTGGCAGTGGCGATGGTGGCAGTGGCAATGGTGGCAGTGGTGGTAGTGGTGGCAGTGGCGGTGGGAGTGGTGGCAGTGGCAATAGTGGCAGTGGTGGTTGGAGCTTCTGTGGTGTTCTCTTGGAAGTTTTCGGAAGAAGTAGGCTCAGAAGTTGCCATTGTAACGCTGTGAGGGTATCAAAGCTTTCAGAAAGTTAACATTAAATTCAAAAACTCCACTCTGTGGCGTTGAATCATTCCTTTTTAGTCAAATTTTTTATACACTTGTTACGGCAATTTATGCCCATCCATGAATTGTTGATAGTTTTTTAGCAATTTCTTACTATTATATTTATCCGTTATTTTATGTGTTATTTTTAAGCATTATTTTTATCGAAACATTGCAAAAATCTTCTGAAAACCTTTTCAACAGTTGCTATTTTATTCACAAGTCTCAGCATCTCTCTGCCTCCTCATCACTTCCACCTTTCCAGACCATTTAAACGTCGCATTTTAATATTTAATTAAATCTTGGAACTGAAACGCCAAGCGCTTATTATTATTAAAACAGACAAATAGTCTGGATCCTTTGAGATTTAGACTTTGAGTTGTAGAAGAAATTGAAGACTAAACTGTAGAATTCAAATTTTGGTAATAAATTGTAGAATTATGTTGTAGAATAAAGTTGTAGAACAAAGTTGTAGAATAAAGTTGTAGAATAAAGTTGTAGGATAAAGTTGTAGAATAAAGTTGCAGAATAAAGTTGTAGAACAAAGTTGTAGAATAAAGTTGTAGAATAAAGTGTAGAATAAAGTTGTAGAATAAAGTTGTAGAATAAAGTTGTAGAATAAAGTTGTAGAATAAAGTTGTAGAATAAAGTGTAGTAGTTTTGTTAAAGTGTTTTATTGGCCACAAATCTTGCGCCTAAATGTAGCTGTGTCGCACACAATGAACGCATTTGACGTGTATACAAAACGTTCATGCTTTGAGTTTTTTAAGAGTTTGTGGTTGTGGATACAAATAGATTAATACACACATACAAATATAATATGTATGTTATATTGTGTGGGTGTGTGTGTATATATAAAGAAGGAGGATGAATATGACGATGACGATGAAGATGATGATGACGACTATGATAGTGATAGTGATGATGATGATGACGATGACGATAGTGATAGTGATGATGATGATGACGATGATGATAGTGATAGTGATGATGATGATGACGATGATGATAGTGATGGTGATGAGGATGATGACGTGATGATGATGATGATGATGATGATGATGATGATGATGATGATGATGATGATGATGATGATGATGATGATGATGATGATGATGATGATGATGATGATGATGATGATGATGATGATGATGATGATGATGATGATGATGATGATGATGATGATGATGATGATGATGATGATGATGATGATGATGATGATGATGATGATGATGATGATGATGATGATGATGATGATGATGATGATGATGATGATGATGATGATGATGATGATGATGATGATGATGATGATGATGATGATGATGATGATGATGATGATGATGATGATGATGATGATGATGATGATGATGATGATGATGATGATGATGATGATGATGATGATGATGATGATGATGATGATGATGATGATGATGATGATGATGATGATGATGATGATGATGATGATGATGATGATGATGATGATGATGATGATGATGATGATGATGATGATGATGATGATGATGATGATGATGATGATGATGATGATGATGATGATGATGATGATGATGATGATGATGATGATGATGATGATGATGATGATGATGATGATGATGATGATGATGATGATGATGATGATGATGATGATGATGATGACGATGATGATGATGATGATGATGATGATGATGATGATGATGATGATGATGATGATGATGATGATGATGATGATGATGATGATGATGATGATGATGATGATGATGATGATGATGACGACGACAATGGCAGTGACGATGATGAGTTGGAATGTTCTTATGAGGAACACAAGTATGAAGTTATAATTAAATATGCCATTGGCTTTCTTTCCTGCTTATTAGTTCGGTTCTCTCAACCGAATGTGTCATTAACTCTCTTCTTCTCTAAAGTTAATCAACCAAACCAAAAGTACCAAATTAAATTAATTAAATTTGTCCAAAATTAAAATTTATAAATTATTTAACGTATTTTTCAGTTAAAAGCCCAAGAGTTCCATTCAGTCTAAGTAGTGGCCTCCCAATGGACATTGGAGGCGCTGTTGATGACAATAGACGACGTCGTTTGGACGGTACTTTGTGTAGTTTGTGTCTTCTGCAGTCAAATGCAGTCAAACTATACAGTCGATCGCTCTAGTCCGTATCAAGAGGCACTCTCGCTAAGACTCACACGGGTGCATGAATTTTGTGTGAGTGTTGTGGAGAAGTTTAACGCAAAAGCGTACAAGCGCTGTGTTATTGATGTCTCTGTGCGGTGTGGAAGCTGTGTACCTTGTGTACGTGACGTGGGTGCTGACGTAGGCGATTAATGCGATTAGAAAGGTGTGGGAGAATGTTCCAGTAACGTGAGATTTTATTTTCTAGAACTTTACAGTTTTCAAAATTTTTAAAAAGGCAGACGTGAAATTTGGTGTTAAACAACCATTGTTCACACATCGACGTGTTGGCAATTTGACTTTGTTCTCATTTTCTTACCTCATAAACTACAGCTACCTTCCAGCTATATTTGGGCTTTTTATGACTGTTTTTAATTTTCGCACTTTGAATATTTTTTGACAAAAACTACACGTCTTGGGTCAGTTTTGAATGATGGAAAACTAAAAATCGTAAACTGTAATTCTAAAATTGAGATCGCTAGATCGTAAAAAATATTCTTCACTTTGTGAGAAAACTGTAGCGATTCGAGTCAAATTGAGGGTAGTCAATAGCTAGGAATTCACACCGAGGGTTGAATATTTTGGAGGTGAATAATCAATGTCAAAAATGAAAAAATAAAAATTGCAATTTTTCAAAATACTCAAATTTGATAGTTTTTGAACAAGAATTCGAAGCTTCAGTCTTGAGTGTATGTATCACAAACAAGATAAATTAACCCTCAAACACGTCCTCCATAATCAAATCAATCAATCTACCAATGAACCAACCCCTCTCTCCTCATTCCAGACATCTAAACACCCTCACACTGAACCCTCCATCGCTCTGGAGCAGGACGAAGCACGTAGCATGGGCTCCGAAGGCTGCGCCTACTGGTTGTTCTCCTGCGTTGAAGGCGCTCATCTTCCTCACGTCGATCTTGTTCCTCGACTGCGTCTTGGGAGCTTTTCGAGCCGAGAACATGAGGAGTCTCTTCTCGCTGGGATCTGCAAGAACAATGCGGTTGGTGTGGTCGAGTGACACGCTGGAAGGACCCCTTAGAGGACCACAGGATTCATGCTTGGCGCTTATGGCACTCTTCAACTGGCCGCTGTTGGTGGCTATAACGTAGATGTTCACGTCACCGCTGCCTGTGTCCAAGAGCACTATGTCCTGAGTGGGGGTCATTATTGTTCTTTAAAGTCGTCTTTTATAATTTTTATATCTTCAATTTTTACTTTTTAATAGGTTTTTTCCGCTGTTTTTTTATATTTTTGGTTGTTTTTTATTATTTGGCTTACCATTATTTTCTACTGAAAGTAAAATCTTCGATATAGTTATGCATAAAACCTTGTTATTTCAGCGGTACAATCGTATTTATGCCAATTGCTACAAAATGAAAACGGGAAAAAATCCTCACGTCTTTATTGGTCATGGCGACATCCGTAACGTTATTGAATTTCCTGCGGGAGCTTGCGGAGTTGAAGAACTTAACGACGGACAACTTCTGATAGCCACAGTCCAGTACCGAGACTTTTCTTTTCTGGGCCAACACAGCCAATGCCGGGTTGGACTTGAACCTTGTGACAGACCTCACTTCTCGACTCTCCAAAGCCATGCTTGTCTTCTCGGATCCATCAAAACGCACCAAAGTGACTTTGTCTGCGCAGGCGGCCAGCAGAGTGTTTTTGGTGGTAGCACAGGCACACACCACCCCTGCAACGGGCACCATGGCTTGGCAGTTGCCTGCAGAGTCGAACACTTGAACGCTATCCAGCGCAGGATCTGTCACTGCTAAAAGGCCATCTTTTCCTCCATCCTGGGAAGAGAATTTGACGAAGGTGGGTCTTTTGAAGCCTCCAGGGTGGGCTGTTGTAGTGGGTTTCCCATAGGAACTCAGTGGGTGCAGAGAAAATTCTTTCAAGTCGCTTTTCGGGGCTTTAGCTTCGACTATGTCTTCATACCTGAAAATGAGTTTATTGTCTTGAGTTGAAAGCAATTAAATGAAAAATCATTATACTCATGTTTATGTCTGTTCTAGTTTTTATCGTTGTGTTTTCAACCAGCTCAAATTGTTTGATCGGCCTTTGATAATCTGCTTTTTAATTTTCACTCTAATCTCGCCTTTGATTGTTCAGCTGTGGCATGACCACCTAAGATTATCTCAGCTAAGCAGCAAACACCCAAATAGTAATGAAACTGAATGGAATCATATCAAAAAACAACCACTCTATTTTTCCAACCCTCGAGCAACCTTGGAGGGGCCATAGAGAAGGGCTGTTCATCAGGACGAGACAACATCCGCTGGTGTTCCAACACTTCGTTGTGTCTTATTTCCTCCACCTTGCTGGAGAACTGTGGAGGGCCATCTGACTCTAACTCAGCTGGTAGCTCCACACACCGCTGTGATCTCACAGTGCCGTGGTAGTCTGGGTTGAAGGCTAATGGCCGATTTTCTTCCACGGTACTTTGAGCGAGGGGTAAATCATCAGATGGTGTCAAAACGCATGAATTCTGAGGTTGAGAAGCTTCTTCAGACTCGATGAGTTGGTTTGCGTTAGAGAAAGGATTGGGAATTGAACTTGGGAGGTTTGAAGATAGTTCATGGCTGCCCGTGATAGTCTCAGCGACTGCGGTCAGTTCTGTAGGAGCAGCGTTGTAGTTGGTACATTCACTGGGCACAATCCGCGCTTCGAAATTTGCTTTTGAGTTCCCTTTTTGGAACAAAGGGTGAAACGACAACTTGCTCATTTGGGGTTTGTCATTGGGCACAGACACCTGTCTGGTGGGCTCTTTTCTTGTTTCTAGTACTTCGTAGCCGTAGTGGTTTGGAAGGACCACTTCGACTTTGTTAGTATGAGCGTTTTCTGCAACTCGATTGTCGTTATTTTCATTGTTGTCTCCTTGCACCACGATAATGGTTCGTTGAGGACTTTCTGTGTGGTTTTTAGAAGTTTCGGGGCTACGATGAAAGGTACCTACAGCTTCTTCTCTGTGAAGCCTACTCCTGACTGGTTGCTGGGACAAAATATGACAACCAGAACAAAGTTTTTCAGCAGTCATACCCTTTGAATTGGCGATAGTAATTTTGGGTGGGTTGATGTGACATTTACTGCAAAAGTCAACCACCAATAGAGGGTTGGGGTTGCTTTGTTTCACGGGCTCATTCACATGATAGTTTTGTTGAAAAGGGGTGTGGTTGAGTTGAAGAAGGGTTGTGGAAGAAGGAGAGAAGCTGGAAGAGTGAACGTTACTGTGCATGGTTTGATGCTGTCTAGGAACAGTATCTCGAGAAAAGAGTCGTTTGAAGGAAGGAGCTTTTTTGGGAGAGTTGTTGTATAAACTATTGTGGTTGTTGACGTTATTGTCGTTGCTGTCAAAAATGTTCACTCGATGTTGATTTTTTTTTGATTCTTGGTTGAAATGGTTGTTGTTGTGTGAGTTTGCTGCAACAACCGAAACGACTGACTTCATGGTTGGGGAAAGTGTAAGTAAGTTAAAAGAGTTTAACTAAATTTAACGAGTTTTAAGTTCGACAGTGAATAAACAATTTTTCAAACTTCAAAAGATTTTCCGATAAGCTATTTTTTGTTATAAAAATTCTTACATCGATCGACTACTTTTATCGTGCCTTTAATTTTTTCGTAACATGCTAAAAACGGTTTTCGATCACTCATCAAACCAACCTCGTTTTAGCCGGATAATCTCATGGTTTTGAAAGTTTATAAAACGATAAAAGTAAGCGAGATATGTAATGATTCAAGCAGTGACATGAGTGGCTGAGTTATATAGATACGCAAATATGGAAGCAATTGGGTAAATTACACTAAAGCAAAATGAAGGTTGTTGTTAGGAGGCTTAACTTGTTAGAGGCGGTTGGTAGGAGGGAATGGGCAGGCGAACAATGCAAGCAGAACAATGCTGCGTGCTACAGCTGCGCCGTGACAACCTTTAGCGTGCCCACTTCACGCTGTGATTACGTTATACTTCGGCTATGAAAACGCCGCTGTGGCACAAAGTCCAATGCGTCGACGACACATTAAGAGGATCACCCTTGGTAACGTTCTTGTCGAGAAAAAGAAATGGAAAGATAAAGCCATTTATTCAGTTGAATGTAAAAAAGCCGAGAACCTTTTAACGCCTGAGTCGACACTCGACATGGGAACGTCAGTAGAACCAATAAGACTGCGTCAAAATACCAGGCATGATATAAGTGATCAGGACTAAGTGTTGAGAACACTGATAAATAGAATACAACAGAAAGGAAGGTTGATGTTCTTCAGTCATCAATATATTATGAAGTTTGGAGACTATTGAATTATCGTCAATAGTAATGTCACCACCACGTCTAGTCATCAGGATTGGCTGCGGAGAATGCCAGTTTCAGAATGTAAGGGTGACCTCCAGCTGAAACAATAGATAATCGTCAATAGGGGTCGTCATTGCGGGTGGTTGGATGACACACGTCATTAAATGAAATAAACTTTAATTAAATTCAGTCAACTAAGCGAAAGACTGCGTGTGACATACTTGGGTGGGGCAGCTTGGCGTTGTTGGCGACCAGGAGTGACTCCACAGCCGTGGTGGGGTCGGAGAAGGTCAGGTAACCTCGGGAGCTCCTCTCGGCTGTTTGAAGGCAGTGGTATGGTATAAAGAATAATATTAATGAGATAATGCATTTAAAAGCCATCAAAAACTTTGTAGGAATTAACAAGAAACTGGACGATTAAATTAAAATTAAATAAGACGCGCAAGCGCCACTCACTCCTGGCGGGCAGCATGACCATCTTGGAAGGAGGCACGGCGCCATTCTTGATGAAGGGGTACATGATGGCCTCCTCATCCACGTTGGGTGGAGCATTGAAGAAGTACATCACCTTGGTGGGAAACTGCACTCGTGCAGGACGAACGAGATGGTCAAGGAAAAGGCACAGGTTGCTTGGTAGGAACGAAAAGCATCAAACGAGGAGCAAGAAAATCAAGTTTGAAAGAATTTACGAAGAAGCAATCGATATTTTCATTTTGTGCGCCTCATTCTTCTGTGCCTTGGCGTTTTACAAATAGGGCTTATTAACTATCATCATTATCGGTATTTTGAAAGGATATTGTATTTCTTGGCGGCATCAGGGTGGTTGAAGCGGTTGTTCTTGCAGCCGTGGAAGTCAGAAAAGGAGGCAGTGCCGTCGGGCAGAGAGAAGGAGGGCGAGTTGGACTCGGACACGTAGGGCTGCTTGGAGTTGCTGATGGAAAGCTTGTTTCCAAAGACCGTGATGTCACGCAACATCATCATCACTCGGTCGCATGAGTCCCTGTCAGTCATCTGCACCATGGCTGCTCCATCCTTCGACTTCAAGAAACGGATCTGGAGTGGATGGTTGGCAACATTTAAAACCATTTGCTACTCTAGAATTACAGTTAAATCAACTATGAACATTATCAAACGCTGCTTAACTCCCCCCTAGCAACCAATCACCTTGACAACGTCTCCGTAGAGGCAGACGAGGTTGAAAAGCTTTTGACAGTTGAATTTGTCCGGATGCAGTCCATAGATCATCAACACGCAGTTTGGAGTCTGTGGGCGGATGTGATTAGTGCAGATTCACGTGTAAAAGTTGTTATTCGTTGTAAATACGGCCGTGGTGACGTGTGTGATAGCGGTGGCGTGATGCATAAAAGGATTGGTAAGTGGTGCACGAATGGACTTGAAGAGCACAAGAAACAACATACAGCAGTGTCGATTCCAGGCAAGGGTCCATAGGCGTCCATGAGAGTGGGATCAAACTCCATGCGGAAGCCTGAAGAGGTAAGACCAGGTGGTCCCTGGCCAGGGAAGCCTGTGAAACCACCCATGACTTCTGGCTCAGCCAGTAGGGGTTTGTTCTTTGGAAAATTGTTGGGTACTGTTGGTGGAGGGTTGGAAAAACCACTGTTGGTTATTACATTCAGACAAGAAGTTAAGGTTATATGGTGGCTTAGTGTGAGATGAGTGATGGTGATGATGATGATGACGATGATGTTGACGGAGGGCTAGACGTAAGGGTCGAGGTAGGGCTGAGGAGGATCCCATGGAAAGGCACCTGTAAACCAGAAGTGATTGTGTTGGTGAGAACATTTTTATATATGTAAATTTGCATAAAATGCTCTTGAAAAGTAGAAAAGTAAAAGTAGACAGCGACTATAAGTAACGGTACACTACTTATACTAGAGTATAATTCTTGTGGGTATGAGTAGGATTGATAAGGAGAAATGATTGTAATTGATTGTCATGGAAACGATGTTTATGAAATTGTTTGGAGAATTCTGTAAACTAACCTTGTGGATTGTAGGTGTTGAGTTGGGTGTGATGTGGATTTGTTGTAGGTCAATTTGTTCGGTGATGGATAAGTTGTTATTTTTCATATTGTTTGTTGGTCACCAGTTTTTATGTTTGAAAGGAGAGATTTAGTGTTTGTATCACAAATTTTTTTTAAATTTTATGGTCTTTTGGTAGTCTTGTGTAAGGTTAGGAATCAGATGAGAGATAAGGACGGTGGTATTGATTGTAAGCTTGGATAGCAGAATGGTATGACATCGTTGTTGAGGTGTTTGTGGCAGGATAGATGGAGGATGGAACGAGATGAATTTTGAAGAGGTTAGGATTGAATGCATGGGTATGGAAAGGTGATTATGATGATTTTGAAAATTAACTGTTACAATCACCACCACTCCCACCAAGCAAACTACCACTAACCAGGTGGTCCAGCTGAGTAGTCCCATGTATTCTGGTCATTCTTCTTCACTGTCAATGAAGAAGGCTGCAAAAAATGTGAAAATTAAATAGCAAATTGGTTCCAATCCACAGGACTATAAGACTACAACTACTGAAACATGTAATGTCAAGTAAGTGCTATCAGACCACATTCCCACACCAACCTTTCCAAACTCAGCCTTGATGGTGCATGAATTTGCATAAATGTCAGCTCCATGAAGACCATTCTTGGCCTTCATTGCATCCTCCATTGAGGAAAACGTGCAAAAGGAGTTAAAGAAACAGTGTTGGAGAGACTCCTCAGTAAATCTAATTGCTAAAAAAACACCCTCAAACATTCAAACACAACTCCAAATTGGGAAAGGATATTCAATAAGGACTTGAACTCCATTCTTCCTGAAGATGACAATCTTGGACACTTCTGCCATGGGACTTGCTATGGCATGAATCACATCCTGGTGAATGATTAATAATCAACATTTGTGATATGTTCTGTAGGCCAGTTTCATTTCCCATTAGAGCATAATGATGATGATGATGATGATGATGATGATGATGATGATAATAATAATAATAATAATAATAATAATAATAATAATAATAATAATAATAATAATAAAATAATAAAACAAAAATAATAACAATAATGAATAGGAAACTAGGAGTTAATGAGATACTCACCACTGTAATGGGGTGCCTAGCATTGATGATGGTGAGAAGAATGACATTGCTTGGCTTAATTTCATACTTGCCCCTGGTTCAGAGATTATTTCATAAATATACCAACAAATTACTCTATCAATATGTCGTTTATTTGCACATTTTTGCTTACATTCCATCCGTATCCTGTCTTTTGATGCGATCACTGATTGAGTAGTTGAAGTGAGCAGGTGCTCCAGCAACAATTATTTCATTTTCCTATAAAAAAAAGTATTTAACAATAATTAAAGTTTGATTGAAAATTTGAAAAAAAAATTGTTGAATACCTTAGCAAAAGATATCAATCTCATGGCAGAATCCATGGTCTGAAATGATATTTTTCTTATTAGTCTTTAGAGCGATTATTGAAAGTGTTAAAATTAGTGTTATCGTCACCTCAAACTCAACTAACGCCATGTTTTTCACCGGAAAGTTGAGAACGTAACTGAAAAAATTTGAAAAAAACTTACTCAAAACTATATGAATATGATTAAGAAATCTAAAAACATTAAATCGATAAATTTAATGGAAAATATATAAGGCAAAAAAATATTTGTCACATAATTTTTAAATCAAAATTCTCACCTGATTTCTCCAAACTTTGCAAGTGCATGAATAAGATCAGAGTCAGAAACATGAGCAGGTAAATTTCGGACGTGGACTACTTTCGAAGGTGTATTATTCTGTAAGAGAAGGCGTGGTATATTTTTCGACACACCGTCGAAATATTAATTCTTATTACAAATATTTAAATACCTTAACAACAGAAACGCTCATTCCCTGGTTATTTTTCATTCTTTTCGAAGAATACTGATCGTCCATATCGTGAATACCGTAGCTAGCCATTTTAATTAATAATGCGAAGAATGCCGGAAACGAGTCTACAAAGATATAAAGATCCAAAGATCTTTATTTTTCTGACGAATCCTTTATTTAACCAAAAACTCAAAATATATTTATTTTACTGCGCCATCAAGAATTATAGCGAAATTGAGAATGATTACGAAAAGTAACGAAAATCGTAGTTTTGTCCTGGAAGAATATGGAATAATTATTCTCCAGCTAGACATCGAACTAATGAAAGAAAAAAAATTTCAAATGTACATTCGCCTTAAGAATACAACAAATAACCATCGTATTTTCACTTTTGCGATCCTCAACTTTCTTATTTGATCATGCTGCAGGAGGGTCCTTGTTTTCTTTCTTCTTTCCAGCCTTGGCATCTTCCTTTTCTATGCTCGAAGACTGACTCCTACAAAGTTTTAGAAAATGTAGAACAAGTGAAATTTTTTTTTCAATAAAAAATTGTCTAACCTAGATAACTGGCTCTATCAAAGCCCAACCTTATATATAAAAAAAGAACGATATTTATAATAATAATAATAATAATAATAATAATAATAATAATAATAATAATAAGAATAATGAAATAATAATAAAAGTGAGAATAATAATAACAATTGCATCAACATTTCGTATTTAGCCAGTTCATACTTTGATTTTCCTCCAGAAGAGAATCTCTGTCTGACTTTATCAGCAAATGCTGAGATGGATTCTCCTGACAGCTGCCTGGATCTTGACCCATCATGCATGTGTTGCGAAGTGCTCCTATGAAATGAGTTTAAATAAAAGTCATCAGCCTTTTGAAAGAAAATTGTCTAAAAAGTCCTATTAGCGACATCAACTTGATTTATTTAAGTTTTGAAGTTTTCAACTTATTTGATGCATCTATTTCAAGTGTGCTACAAGCAATTCTGTTTGTAGTAGAAAAATCCCCAACAAAAAAGTTGCTCACCTGCAGACCATGACAGGGGATGAAGCATGGTTGACCAGATAGTCAGTCACAGTTCCTAGCACACCCTTTCTCACCAAGCCTGTGCATCGACTACCCACCACAATCATGCTTGCTTTTTCATCTTTTGCCAACTGCACTACCATCTCCCCAGGTTTTCCTGTCACTGTTCTCAACACTCCTGGAATCTGCTTTTCCTTGAACACTGCACCTAGTTTTTCTTCTAGCATATTCACCTTTTCTTCTTCTTCTTTCCAAAGATTAGAAATCGGACTAGGTGATATAGTTCCATCTTCTGAAAATATTTATTTGGAAATTGTTCATAATATCATATATGAAGTGCATTCAACTTTTGAAAGGTAAAAAAATGAAAATGCGGGGGGTAGTTCCACATGAAAAAACTATAGTGGCAAAATACGGCATTAGAATATTCAGGAAACGAAAAAATTTGAAAATGAGTCGAAGATTTAAAAAAATATTACTTGATTTTGGAAGACTTGACTCTGATATATCTATACAATAAAGTACGACAACTTTATTTCCTGGTCTATGGATCTTTTCTATATAGTCTGTAAAAAGTGTAATTTATAATTTACACAAGACTTCTAAGGTTTCACTTGGAAGAGTTAGAATAAAAAGAAGGTTAAAAATTAATACAAAAAATAAACGAGTGAAATCTCACAATTTAACACGTGTAGAGCCTCATTTCCTTGATTTGAAGCATCTACAGAGACCATTACAACTTGCTCCATTTTATACTTACTACTTCATACAGTAGTAAATGACCAATAGATAAGACTATTGCAGGATACTGTGAAAACAAGGTGCAAGATGGCGATTTATGATTAATCATAGATTCTTATTTCAAAAATAAAACATTTTTTAAACTTTTCATTTAAAACTATGAAAAAAGTTATATTTTTTTCATACCAACATTTATTAAAATCTAAAACAATCAAGTAACAAAACTAAAAGTTAACCACTAATCATTGTTTTCAGAGTATTTTGATAGTCTCAATTGTATTTAAGTTGTTTAAGGGTGGTAAAGAGTTTTGAAAATGTCTTCAAAAGTATTATTTTCCAAAGAAAGTTAAGCACGAATGAACTTGTCGTTCTAAAAGATATGATCTAATAGTTGATTCAGTTAAGATTATTAACAGGAGCCTTACCAAAATGTCTTCATTCAATTCGTACATCGGCTCTTTAATAGCTCCTTCGATGAGTATTGGAACTTTGGTGACGTCTGATAGGTCTTTAGAGAAGGCGTTTGAGGAAGCCCAGTACAGCGGAGAGTTAGTTTTGACGAGCAAGCAGTTGAAGATATTCCCAATAATGTCGGAAAGATACAATCTACAAGATCTCACGCTCATTGGTAGATTCAACGATTATTCATTTTATATTTAATACGCTGTTTCAATACAACTCAACCCCGTCACCACAATACTTTAAGACTGTTATAAAAAACCTAAAATATTCCTCAAATGAGATTTCCAAATTTAAAAATTTTGTAGATATATCAAGAAATCGTCTGGTGGAAGCATCCTTGAGCATGTTTGTGCATCCTTGTGTAGAGCATCTCAACCTTTCTCACAACATCATCAAGTCCCTTGATCATACAATTTCATGTCTCAAAAACCTGGTCCTGCTGAATCTAAAGTTTGTGACATTCCGAATTGAAGTTAAATAAATCATTTTTTAAAAATTCTACTCAAAAAATAAACTTAAAATATCTAAAATATAAAATAATTCCACTTTTAAGTATTTGAAATCCTGCTCAATCTCACTCAAATTTGCCACCACTTGCATTTACTTTCATTTATCCACCAGTCGTAACCTTCTGACGACACTTCCAGTGGAGATTGGAACGTTAGTGAACCTTGAGGTGCTGCTTGCATGCAAGAACAAGCTGGTCTCCATTCCTGAGGAAGTCACATGTCTGAAGAAACTCATGAAACTGGTATCTGTAGTTGTTGTTGTTGTTACTGTTGTTGTTGTTACTGTTGTTGTTGTTGTTACTGTTGTTATTGTTGTTGTTACTGTTGTTTTTGTTGTTTTTTCTGGTGGTTGTTATTGTTGTTTTTGTTGTTGTTTCTGGTCGTTGTAGCTGTTGTGGTTTTTTTTGTTTACATGTTAGGTTTTGGTTGCTGTAATGGTTGTTTTTGATAAAACTTTTTTTAATTTAATCTAATTGGTTGTTAATTAATCAATTGATTGATTGCTTGATTGATTGCAGGACATCAGCAGCAATCGAATCAACCACCTTCCAGTTCAACTCGGCCAGCTCACCTCTCTTCGACACCTCAACATCTCACACAACATCATCATGGAACTCCCCAGCAGTATGTGGGGGTTGCTATGGAAGTTATCATGGGTGTGGTTGCTATGAAGGTTGTCATGGATCTGGCTGTTCTGAGGTTGTCATGGGTCTGGTTGCTATGAAGGTTGTCATGGATGTTTTAGATGATGCAGAACTAAAAAAATAAAAATAAAAAATTACAAAAATAGTGTATGAACAATTATGATTTATTTCTTTTCCACCCATCCATCTCTCCACCCATCCATCTTTCCATCCATCCGTCTCTCCACCCATCCATCTCTCCACCCATCCATCTTTCCATCCATCCATCTCTCCACCCATTCATCTCTCCACCCATCCCTCCTCCAGGCATGTCACTCAGTCCCCTGGAGTACCTCGACATGTCATCCAATCGCATTTCCACCATCCCCTCTCATTTTGCTCGTTCTCTCACCTCCCTGCAAGTCCTCCGTATCCATGACAACCCTCTCATATCACCATCCGCCAGTGTTGGTTGAATTTTTCGTTTTTTTCTTTCATTCTCAGTTTTTAATTTCATTTTTAAAATTGAAATTAATTAATTTTTTAAAGATATTTTTTCAAAAAAACCTTTTTATTAAACCTAAGCTTCTTCTGCACAACACCACTCTAGCTTCACGCCACTCCACTACAATTATCATCAAGCCATCATACAGGCCCGCTCCATACACCAGACCAACACACACCACTTCATGCACCAAACCAACACACACCAATTCATGCACCACATACCACACCAACACCCACCATATCAACGTACACCCACCACAACCATACCACACACCCACCACAACCATACTACACACCACCCACAACCGTACAACACACCCACCACAACCATACAACACACCCACCACAACCATACAACACACACACCACAGCCCTACAACACCATACGCAACTACACCTGACTCATTGGCTCACCACAGATATGCTCCAAAGGCATGGTGCACATAATGCATTGTCTGAGCAGGGAGGAGAGCAAGGCAGAAAGGAGGAGGAGTCAGCAAGGCACCAGTGATGAGAACGCCAAAAATTCCAATAAAAATAACGCGCTTCCTAATGGCCTTAGTTACGATTACAATGGCTTGCATAGCTACAACAACAACAACAGCATCAACATCAACAACAACAATGATGTCATCATCAACCATGGAATTGATGATGTACCTTCAAAGGCTCTTGAGCACAGGAACAGCCTGGCAACATCAACACCACTCCACCAACGACCACCATCTGGTCTTAGATCCACACCAAAGTCAGCGCCTGCAAAGCCTCCCCTCCCCCCACCACCACCACCTTCACTTCCGTCACCGTCATCTTCTTACTCCTCTTCCTCTTCCACTTTGTCAACTAGGAAAAATTCCGTTGCTTCTACAGATTCTGCAAAGGTTTTGATTAATATTTTTGGTTTTTGTTGTTGTTGCTTTAGGGTATTTCTGTTAGAACATGCAACAACTAATACTACTATTACTATTACTACTACTACTACTACTACTACTACTACTACTACTACTACTACTACTACTACTTCTACTACTACTACTACTACTACTACTACTACTACTACTACTACTACTACTACTACTACTACTATTAATAAAACTAGTATTAGTTGTTATAATAATAGTCTTTTTGTGTTTTCAGAATGACCCACTTCTTTACAACTCTCTTGGGAGAATGAGAATCGGTCAGTCAAGTGCCACCACCACCACCACCAACAACAACAATAACACCAACAATAACAACAACAACCACAACAATAACCACAACAACAACCACAACCTCATCAATAACAACACTAGCAAAAATAGTTATAACCTCCAAAGTTTGTCTAACGGACTTCATTCAAACAAAAAAGGTCTCGCACCAACACCCCCCTCACAATCTAAAACTCTAAATATACATCAACAACAACAACATCGGCAGCAACAACATCAAATTCAGCAACAACAAAATTTGGACAAAATTCGCTTCTATCTCGATTCCACCACAACTGCTGGTAACACCTGAATTTTTCACATTAAAATAAACGCTATATAAATGCCCAGTCTACAGTTCCTATCTCTTTTTTACAAAGTTGACTCTTAGTCTAATCTAATCTGATTAAAAAATTGTATAGCGCTTACTAAATATTTTCACAAGCGCTTTTCTAAAAAAATTTTTTTTAATTTTTGCGGAAATTTCTATTATTCTCCCACGGTCAAGTTAGCTTACTTTAGATTAATCATTCTCAAGCGTATCCCACATTAAATTAATTATTTTAAAATTTTTTCCATTTCATATCTTTGTTTCAATTATTCATCTTTTCATCCATCAGCTGACAATCCCGATGTCAAAGGAATGGCTAACTCTGAATCCTGCTTCACTTTTAAACGAACTCTCTTGCATGCCAGGGAGGACGAGCAAGTAGTGATGGCAATGAAGGCGGTGAGTGTTGTGATTGGGTGGATGGGTGGTTGATGAGTGTGGCGATGAGTGGATGGGTGGTTGTTGAGTGTGGTGATGAGTGGATGGGTGGTTGGTGGGTGTGGTGATGAGTGGATGGGTGGTTGGTGGGTGTGGTGATGAGTGGATGGGTGGTTGTTGAGTGTGGTGATGAGTGGATGGGTGGTTGGTGGGTGTGGTGATGAGTTGATGGGTGGTTGGTGGGTGTGGTGATGAGTGGATGGGTGGTTGGTGGGTGTGGTGATGAGTGGATGGGTGGTTGTTGAGTGTGGTGATGAGTGGATGGGTGGTTGGTGGGTGTGGTGATGAGTGGATGGGTGGTTGGTGGGTGTGGTGATGAGTGGATGGGTGGTTGGTGGGTGTGGTGATGAGTGGATGGGTGGTTGTTGAGTGTGGTGATGAGTGGATGGGTGGTTGGTGGGTGTGGTGATGAGTGGATGGGTGGTTGGTGGGTGTGGTGATGAGTGGATGGGTGGTTGGTGGGTGTGGTGATGAGTGGATGGGTGGTTGGTGGGTGTGGTGATGAGTGGATGGGTGGTTGTTGAGTGTGGTGATGAGTGGATGGGTGGTTGGTGGGTGTGGTGATGAGTGGATGGGTGGTTGGTGGGTGTGGTGATGAGTGGATGGGTGGTTGGTGGGTGTGGTGATGAGTGGATGGGTGGTTGGTGAGTGTGGTGATGAGTGGATGGGTGGTTGGTGAGTGTGGTGATGAGTGGATGGGTGGTTGGTGGGTGTGGTGATGAGTGGATGGGTGGTTGGTGGGTGTGGTGATGAGTGGATGGGTGGTTGGTGGGTGTGGTGATGAGTGGATGGGTGGTTGTTGAGTGTGGTGATGAGTGGATGGGTGGTTGGTGAGTGTGGTGATGAGTGGATGGGTGGTTGGTGGGTGTGGTGATGAGTGGATGGGTGGTTGGTGGGTGTGGTGATGAGTGGATGGGTGGTTGGTGGGTGTGGTGATGAGTGGATGGGTGGTTGGTGGGTGTGGTGATGAGTGGATGGGTGGTTGGTGGGTGTGGTGATGAGTGGATGGGTGGTTGGTGGGTGTGGTGATGAGTGGATGGGTGGTTGATGGATGTGGTGATAGATGGATGGATGGTTCATGGGTGTAGTGATTGTATATTTTTGACCATCATTCAACCACCATTTCCACCAGGCGATGGAGGATTTGTTGAAGGTGAAGCTTCCCCCAGTCAGCACTAACAACAACTTCTACAACTACACCACCAGCAGCAACAACAACACCAATAACCTCAAACCACTGCACGACCAGCTAAGAGATGGTGTTTTGTTCTGTCGCCTCATCAACAAGCTGCATCCAGGCACCATCAGCACCATCCACACCCGCTCTTCTGACGAGGTAGCAAGGGTGCTTTCATGGGATACATAAAGGCACATACATTCTCATATAAACTCACAGAACATACGTACACATGCACCCTTTCACGAGCAACAAATTCGAAAAATAACCACTCTTAATGCCTCCACCTTCCTTCAAACCTCCACCCCCATCACACTCCTTCCTCTTCTTGTCACTACCACCACTCCCACATTATCACCTTACACAATCACCTTACACCACCACCTCTCACCATCGTTTTACGCCACCATCTCACACCACCATTTTTACACCATCTCACACCACAATCTCACACCACCATCTCACACCATCATCTCACACCACCATCTCACACCACCATCTCACACCACCACTTCACACCATCACCACCCCATCCTCCAGCACTTTCTCTCAGTCGCAAAATCCCAGCGTAACTTGGACTTCTTCATAGGGGCGTGTCGAGCCCTTCACAGTCCCTACTGCCCCTCTCCTCTGCAACTGATGGACCACCGTTGCCTAGCAATCGTTGCTAGGGCTGTCTTATCTCTCATTGGTCTGTCGCGAGGTCCTGTAAGTCACTCACACGTGTGAAGTGGGAGGAGGTTTTTGTGGGTGGGTGGATGAGAGGATGGTGTAGTGTAGTGTGATGTTGATGTGGTAATGTGGTAGTGTGGTGTGGCGGTGTGGTAATGAAGTGGCGGTGGTACGGTGGTGTGGCGGTGGCATAGAAAAAGGGTGGTTAAGATGACTACCTACATCAGTGCATCTTCCTACCATCGATGAAGTAAGAAGCTTTTATAGTCTTTGTGCATCGTGAACACACATTTGACCTACTTATCGACACACACACTTAATATGCATTTAAAATAAGAGAAAAACAGTTAAGAACACACGAAAACATTAAAGATGCATTTACGAAAGCACAAACTACGTAATAAGGTTTGCGAAGTCTATTTAACACTATACGCATATATTCAACCTTCATTCAATGTTGTTTTTTCAACTTCGGAAACTCTTTGTTGTTTTGGTTGTGATTCTTTGTTCTTTTATGTTATATTTCTTTGGAGTCGAGTCTGCATACGATATTGCATGCAACCCCACATTGTACGAACTTCCTTGTTGGCTCATCGTTCAAAATCAAAAGAACACATCCTCTACATACGGTCATTTTTTCGCTTTTTTATTCAACTTTCACATTTTTTTAATTTTATTTTTTTACAATTTTTTTTAACTTTTCATTTTTTACCATTTCACTTTTTGATTTTTCTTTTTTTTTTTTCAATTTTCAACCTCGTGCTACTCATTCGCTCCTTATATCACACCCTTTTGATCTATCATCTTCTTGTTTCACATTTTCAAGCTTTAACTTCAAGTACTTCTTTATACCATGTTATCATCATAATATTATACCATGTTATCATCATAATATTATACCATGTTATCATCATAATATTATACCATGTTATCATCATAATATTATACCATGTTATCATCATAATATTATACCATGTTATCATCATAATATTATACCATGTTATCATCATAATATTATACCATGTTATCATCATAATATTATACCATGTTATCATCATAATATTATACTATGTTATCATCATATTTTACCATGTTATCATCATATTATACCATGTTATCATCATAATATTTCATGTTATCATTATATATTTAATGTTATCATCATAATGTTTCATGTTATCATTATATATTTAATATTATCATTATATATTTAATATTATTATTATATATTTAATATTATCATTATATATTTAATATTATTATTATATATTTAATATTATCATTATATATTTAATATTATTATTATATATTTAATATTATCATTATATATTTCATATCACGATATTAGATTATATTGAACAAAATGCGTAGTTTTGTCTGCGCCATAACGACCTTTGTTGGCAAGTTAGCTTGAAACGTTAGTCCATTCCGCCACAAATGTTTGCTATCAACACCTGAAGGCGTCTGAATTGTTCATCTGGCTCATTATGTTTTTTAAATAAAACTTTACAACAAAACATTTTTATATCAAGCATTTTGCATAACGAATTTTTATGACAACTTTTTATTATACCAAAAAAACGGGTTTATTTTTCCGCCACGTCTGATCTCATCTCATTTATTCTGTAGTGAGGAGTTACATTTTGATTGTTTCAGAGTCATTCTCCTTCCTACACTTTTTTTTTGGTGAATAAAATTTTTTTTATAAATACTTTTTTAATAATTCATAATTATGTTTATATTCATAATTATTTATATTTTATCTTTTCAGTTATAAATTATTCCGCTCGGTAGTTGTTCTATGGTTGTTAGGAAGGCGTAGTTGGTGCAGTGGCCAAAACCTTTCACCTGGTTCAATTGCTGGTGTTTTGACCCATGTACTTGGCTTTTGTGTACTTTAAATTAATTACTCAATATACTTAAGTACTTTCATCTTATCAATTCAAGTAAATAATCTAAGTAATAATTTTCCATTTAGTATTTTCCCCATCATGTTCCGACAACAACGTATTCATTCGCAAGACTGGCGGCCAGTGAAACTTTTTTGACACAATTAAAACGAAGGCTCGTCTCAATCGTTTGAATTTAAAATATATAAAAAAGTTTAATATTTAAAAATATTTTCTCATGAATTTCCAATCATTCAAAAATACCTTAGTCAGATTTCTATGGTTTTGAAAATCATTTTCTAGTTCCAAACAATTTTTCTTCCTTATAAACCAATAAGTTTTTATTACTTTCAAATAAACTCTAAAAAAACTTTCGACTGTTTAAAAGATTAACTTTTAAAACATAAATGATTTTTTTTCGAAACTTTTAAAGAATTCCAGAGGTCTTTCAAATAGCTTAAGCACGTGCGTGGTTGCATCTCTGGTGCGCCACCACGTAGCAATAACTCTTATGACGCCAGCAGTGGAAGGTGGAAATATTCTGTTGAATTAACATTCATCACTCGTTGCTATGGCTTGTAGCGCTGAGTTTTGAGTTTTAATTATAAAATTTAATTTTTTAATATTTTCAAATAAATAAATTTAATTTTTTTTTATTTTCAAATTAAAGAATTCAATTTTTTTTTCAAACTCTCATTTTGATGTATGTTTATTTCAAAGTCTAATGAAATACAGTCACAAGCTGATTATGAGGTACAAAAAAACAAATAACAGAACAAAAGAAAAATAATGAAAATTCCTTTGATGAAAGTGAAAACCCTGAAAAGAATAATAAAATTTATATCAAATAATAGTTATAATAATAATAAAAAAAAAAAAAAAAAAAAAAAAAAAAAAATAAATAAATAAATAAATAAATAAATAAATAAATAAATAAAAAATAATAATAATAATAAAAAAAAAAAAAAAAAAAAAAAAAAAATAATAATAATAATAATAATAATAATAATAATAATAATAATAATAATAATGATAATGATAGCGATAAAAACAACAATAATAAATCTTGAAGTGCCCCTCCGTCTATGAGTTCTTTATAGATGCTAAGGATGATGACGATGACATGATTACAAAACAACGACTGCAAACACTTTGAAAAACTGCTCATAAATAGGCAACCAACGGAAAATGATTGGAAATTAAAAAAACATAAAAACAAAGCAATAATAATAATAATAATAATTTTAAAAAAATAATAATAAAAAAAATAATTGCAATAATAGCGGTATAAACAACAGCAATAATGGAAGTGGCATTGAGAAAAAAACGGTGGTGATAAGAATAATAACAATAACAATAACGGTGGTGATAAGAATAATAACAATAACAATAACGGTGGTAATTGGAATAATAACAATAACAATAACGGTGGTGATAAGAATAATAACAATAAAAATAAGGGTGGTGATAAGAATAATAACAATAACAATAACGGTGGTGATTAGAATAATAACAATAACAATAACGGGGGTGATTAGAATAATTAGGATAATAAAGACGGAATATGAAGTTCTAATGCAAGACACCGAAACGTTATTGTTTTTCAGATATGAGGTTAAAAAAATAAGAAAGACGCTAACAAATATCATAATAAAATAATAATAATAATAATAATAATAAAAATAATAATAATAATAATAATAATAAAAATAAATAAATAATAATAATAATAATAATAATAATAATAATAATAATAATAATAATAATAATAATAATAATAATAATAATAATAATAATAATAATAATAATAATAATAATAATAATAATAATAATAATAATAATAATAATAATAATAATAATAATAATAATAATAATAATAATAATAATAATAATAATAATAATATAAATTATTATTATTATAGGTATAGCGAATAAAAGAATAACATCAATGGAGATAATGGAATATTTATATAAAATACAAATGCAACAAATAAAAACATAAAATTAATTATAAAAATAAATAAAAAACTAATTATAAAAATAAAAAAATAAGTTTAAAAAAATTAATAAAGAAAATAAGGCCAATAAAAAACCAAATAATAATAAAAAATGCGGTTTGAAGGCGAATGCAATGAGCGATCTAATAAGAAGAATTATTGCCTTGAAGGAGGAAGGAGGAATTGATGCTGAAAAATGAAATGGAAAAAAAAGTGATGCAATGGCATGAATGAATATGTGGAAGAATCCTATGAAAGTGAGAATAAATAAATAAATAAAATAGAGGAGAAAAAAAATAAAGAAAAAAAAATAGAAGAAGAAAAATAATAGAAAAAAAAATGAAAAAAGAAAAGAAGAATAAATAAATAAAAGAAAGGAGAAAATAAATAAATAAAAGAAAAAAGAAAAATAAAATAGAAGAAGAAAAAAAAAAGAAAAATAAAATAAATAAAGAAAGAAAAGAAGAATAAATAAATAAAAGAAGAGAAGGAGAATAAAAATGCACGTATAACTCAAAGCATTTGCCATATATGTTGTTAATAGGACTTTCCAAGGCGCACTTTTGAGGTGTTAGTTGTTGTGGGAGCAACACGCCAAAGCAACAGCGATGTAACCAATGCTGGAGCAATCAAATGCAATATGGGTGTTAATAGGGTGAATCATGAAAGGGCAGATTGAATTATATTGAAATAAAAAGATAAAGTGGAATTACGTTGAAATAAATATATCGAATGAGGGATGAAAATCCAATGAAAAAGAAATAAAAATAGAATGAAATGAATAAGAGAAATGGAATGAACAATAAAAATAAAAATAATAATAATAATAATAATAATAATAATAATAATAATAATAATATAAAAAAAAACAAAATAAATAATAAAAATAATAATAAAAATAATAAAAATAAAACAAATAAAGTAAATAATAAAAATAATAAAAATAATAAAAATATAAGAAATAATAACAATATAAGAAATAATAACAATATAAGAATAAATGAAAATAATGTGAATAATAAAAATGCGAGTATCGAGGGGTCGAGGGATAGAGGGGTCCATGGGTTATGGCTGGTAGGCTAGCCTAAGTGAGGAAATCTCTAGTTCAATCGCCATCTAAGTGCATCTATCGGTGGTGCCTAATGACTGAGCGAGTGAGTTGCCTCGAGTGGGAAGAGGAGGGTAAAAGTCGAAAGTATGGTTCCTGAAATATATTCGCCTCGAGGATGTAGAAATATGAGTAACAAAACCGAGTGGGTTTGTGGAGTTGCGTGGAGTTTGGAGGGGCTGAAGGTTGAAGGTTGAGTAACTTGGTGTCGGTTGGCCTTTCCACTGGTGGCGAAAAGGTGGAAAGGATGAAGGGAGAGTTAGGAGAAGAAGGCAGTAATGCCTGTAATAAGGACTTAAACATGTGCAGGCTTCGAAGGTACGGGGAAATAAAGATCAACTGATGAAAGTTGATACAAATTGAAGTGATAAGTATTTTGAAATCAATTATTTGTACTTGAAAACACATTTTCGAAATGAAAAAAAAAAGCATTGAAAACTGGGGAGGGTGAAACGAGCAGTGTGCAAGATGCAAAATACATTATGGTTGATGAGTGTCTGTTGATTTTCTAAGGCAACGTTTGAAGGCTTGCTGATAGGAAGATGGATGAGTGGTTGGAGTGATGGATGAAACGATGGAAGAATGGATGGGTAAATTGATGGGTGGGTGCATAGATGGATGGATGGGTGGGTAGATAGATGGATGGATGGGTGGGTAGATAGATGGATAGATGAGTGCATAGATGGATGGACGGATAGGTGGGTAGATAGACGGATGGGTGGGTAGATGGATGGATGGATGGGTGGGGAGATAGATGGATGGGTGGGTAGATGGATGGATGGATGAATGGATGGGTGGGTGAAGTCAATAAACATAGTACAAAGCCAAAGTAGCAGACCAGCTGAAAACCGGATGGTGGGTGGTTAGAATGTTTTATTTTATGGAAGCTGCTTGGTGGTGGGGGTGGTGGTGGTGGCGGTGGTGGTGGTGTTGGTGGTAATGGTGGTGTTGTTGGTAGTGGTGGTGTTGGTGGTAGTGGTGGTGTTGGTGGTAGTGGTGGTGTTGGTGGTAGTGGTGTTGTTGGTGGTGTTGGGGGGGGGGGGGGGGGTGACAGTCTTGAAAATGGTTTTATAGTAGTGATAATAGTTTTAGTGTTAGTGATAAGTGTGAGGGCAAAATTGTTAATAGTTTTGATGGTGGCAGTAGTGGTAGTGGCGGTAATGTTGGTGGCTGTATCAGCAGAAGTGGTAACGATTCCAATGGTAATGCTGGCAGATATGCCAAAGACACTTGTGGTGATGGTGGTAGTGGTGGTCTGGAAACAGAATCATTCGGCTTCCGAGATTTGGAAGGGAAGCTAATTGAATGTTCTTTGATGGTGGTTGTTGTTATGTTCGTCTGATTGGATGATTGATTTAGTCCTGGCTCTGAGATGGTTTTTTGACAAAAAAATTTATCTATTTAATGGATCTGCTTTGAGATTTTGGCGTTTATTTTGCCCGGTTTTTTCTTGTATAAACACCATATAAAAACACAATTTATTTGATTTTTATTCATTTTTGTATAATTAACTTTTAAATTTATTTTTTTTAGATTCACGTCGGTTTTATACTCTTTATTCTAGTTCAATTTTTATGACTTTGTTTATATATATGTTAAATAAATGAATACATAGTTACATTTATTTTTGTTTTTGCCTCATTCATTTATTTACATATACATCGATGTATGATTTTTATTTTATTTTCGTTAATTTATTTCTTTATTTTCCAAAATTACCATCAAGGAATTTAAAATTTTTTTTTGTAGCTGACGACGATCAATCAGAGTTTTGTTGTGTTTCCGCTTTGACTTTTACCTTTCTTTTGCCAATTATTATTGATAACAAAAAGCATTATAAAATTCTAACATTGTAGGTTTCGACGAAAAGTGAATTCCATCGAAACAATGTGTGAGTTAACTTTTAAATTCATAGCATATTTGTGGTTTTTGGTTGATATGGGCTCATAAGGGACCTAAGAATTTCTATGAAACACATTGAGGTAGAATGTAAAAGCGATGGTATTTTAATCACTTCAACATCATATTTTTCCATCTTCGCCATCATCAACATCCCACCACCACCCCACGACCGCTCATTCGCACTCAAGAAGCATCTCCACAACCACCAACCAGCACCACGCCACAACCGCCCACCCTATCACACAGTTACACAACTTCGCCGCACTTCCTTATCACAACATCCACCCCACATCACTCAAACATTTCCCTATCGCCCAACACCACCCCTACATCATCACACCAAATCCAAACCACATCACCAGATCTTCATCGCATCACATCACCACCACACCAGCCTCCTACCACACCAGCCACCTACCACACCAGCCACCTACCACACCAGCCACCTAGCACACCAACCACCTACCCACACCAGCCACCTACCCACACCAACCACCCACCCACACCAACCACCCACACACCTACACAAACCACCTACCCACACCAACCACCTACCCACACCAACCACCTACCCACACCAACCACCCACCCACACCAACCACCCACCCACACCAGCCACCCACCCACCCACACCAACCATCCACCCACACCAGCCATCCACCCACGCCAGCCACCCACCCACACCACCCACCCACCTACACAAACCACCTACCCACACCAACCACCCACCCACACCACCCACCCACCCACACCAGCCACCCACCTACAACCGCCACCCACATCACCTCTCGCTACTTTTTGTTTTTAGTTTCAAAGTTAGAAAGAAGATTTCGAAAGTTCTTGGGTAAATATTTGTTGGTTGTGGAGGTGGTAGGTGTGGTGGTTGTGGCGTTGGTGGGTGTGGCAAGAAAAGAATTGCTTTTGAAGCGCAGATGAGCCGGAGAAATGGTTGTGGTTTTTGTGCCCGTGTTGAGGTCGATGGGCATTGGTTCGGTTTGAGTGGTCTTTGTGGCCGTTCGTGGCGTTGGTGTTCTGGAGCTGCTGGTGGCTGTGGTAGTTGTGGCTATAGAAGTTGTGGCTGTAGTAGTGGCTGTTGTAGTTGTGGCTATAGTGGTTGTGGCTGTGGTAGTAGTGGCTGTGGTAGTTGTGGTCGTGGTCGAGAGAGTGGATTTTGTGTTCAGTTTATAAATTTTTTTAGTTGTGGTCGTGGAAGCTGTACTTGTAACGGCGGTGGTGGCAGTGGTGGCGGTGGTGGTGGCAGTGGTGGCGGTGGCAGTGGCAGTGGTGGTGGCAGTGGTGGTGGCAGTGGTGGTGGCAGTGGTGGTGGCAGTGGTGGTGGCAGTGGTGGTGGTGGCAGTGGTGGTGGTGGCAGTGGTGGCGGAACTGCTTTTTGTGGTTGTTGTTGTTGTTGAAGGACTTGCAAGTGAGGATTTTTTAAGTTTATCAGAAACGATTGGAGA
Organism: Branchellion lobata; assembly: GCA_947562095.1. Taxonomy (NCBI): domain Eukaryota; kingdom Metazoa; phylum Annelida; class Clitellata; order Hirudinida; family Piscicolidae; genus Branchellion; species Branchellion lobata. Next base: position 6,977,699 of record OX387256.1, on the reverse strand, counting down.
AGTTTTATTTGAGGAAGTGGTTGTTGTTGTTGTTGTTGTTGTTGTTTTTGCTGTTGTAAGAGGTGTTTTGTTGCTTGTGGTTGAACAAGTAGTAGTTGAAACTTTATTAGAAGAGCTGGATAAAGTTGAAGTTTTAGTGGTGGTAAGGGAGGATGCTGTAGCAATGGTTGTGTTGTTGGCAGCAGTAGTGGCAGCGGTAGTGGTGGTGGTTGTGGTTGATGTTTTGGTGGCAGCTGTGGTTTTATGGGCTGAAGTGAAACTCTTGTTGGAAGGAGCAAACTTGAAAGACAACATTGTGACTGCTCTTGTGGGAGGTGCCGGGGTGGTGGCAGACGGTCTACGAAGGAGGGAAGGACTTGTGGCTGAAGTGGCTGCTGTGGTCGTTGTGGCTGAAGTGGTGTGAGTAGCTGCTGTGGTCGTTGTGGATAGAAAAGTTGTTTTAGAAGATGTAGTTGCAGCTGTTGTAGTTATGGCCTTCGTAACTTGAGTGGTTGTTGCAGGCGTGGAAGATAGCTTGGTGGTGATAGGTTGTTCCTTCTTGGAAAACAAACCAAACTTGTTTGTTGTTTTAGTTGCGCTGCCGGTGGCATTTGTTGTTTTTGTGGTGGCCACCTTGGTGGATGGAATCAAACTAGAGGATGTCGTTGTGGTTGTTGTATTGGAAGCTGTTGTGCTTTTGGTCGTTGTCTTCGCCATCCAGAAACTTTTTTTAGTAGCGGCAGTTGTGGCGGTTGTGGAAGCAGTAACAGAAGTAGTAGTAACAGTAGTAGTAGTAACCGTAGTAGTAGTAACAGTAGTAGCAGCAGTAATAGGAGTAGCAGCGGCTGTAGTAGTGGTAGTGAAAGTAGCAGTGATACTTGTAGTAGCGAGGGGTGTGAGAGTAGCCTCGGAAGACGATGCACTAAAAGCATTTTTTTTGACATTTTTTTGATCTAGCGGCTTTTCATTGCATGCCGAAAGCTTTCTGGAGAAATGCGATTTAGTAGAAGGTGCGTTTATTGACTCTGTGGTTGTTTCACTGACTGCAGAGCCTGGTGTTTCATTATGTGGCTTCGTTGTTGTTGTTGCTGCTGTTGTTACTACTGTAGAGTGGGAGATTTCTGCTGGCAGTGTTGGTTGGGTTGTTTCAAGAGTTGTTGTTGGTTGTGTTGTTGCGTGTGTAGTTGGCAAAAAAGGGTTGATGAAAATTTCATTTGATACCACAGACTCGACACTGTGGTCTCTGAAGGGGTCTTGTTGGCAATGGGTAAGAAAGGGAGAGGAAGAGGTGGGGGTGTGATTGGGTGATGGGTCTTGAAGAGGGAGGTGTTGTTGGGTTTGTTGAAGATTGGATGAGTGAGTATCAGTTGGGTGGATATTGGATGGATGGAGGTTTGATGGATGGATTGGAATAGGCTGGTGAAGAGGATGTGGGTGAGGGTGGATGGGAAAAGCGTGAAGAGAAGGAGGATTTGTTGACTGCCAAGACAAGACGGAATCATTGTCAACATTGCTTGATGAATCATCATACTGGAAGTTGTATGAATCGTTGCTGTTGTTGCGGTTAATGTTGATGTTGTTGTTGTTGTTGTTGTTGTTTATGTTACTGTTTATGATATTGCTATCAGTAATGTTGGTGTTGTTGTGGGGTTTATGTGAAAGTATGTTGTTGTGGTATGTTGGGAGGGTGTTGTAGTCAATGGGTGGCAGAGTGAAGGGCTTGAGAAAGGTCCCTGTCTGTGGGTCGTAATAGAGAAGAGATGGCTCTTGAGATTGTTGCTGGAATTGTTGCTGATGTTGTTGTTGATGTTGTTGTTGATGTTGTTGTTGATGTTGTTGTTGATGTTGTTGTTGATGTTGTTGTTGATGTTGTTGTTGATGTTGTTGTTGATGTTGTTGTTGAACTTGTTGGTGTTGTTTTAGTTGAGGTTGAAAATTTTGATGTTGTTGATTTTGTTGGAAATTAAATCTTTGTTGAGGTTGGAAGTGTTGCTGTTGAGATTGAATTTGTTGTTGAAGTTGAAATTGTTGTTTTTGTTGTTGTGGCAAAATAGAGTTTAAATTTTTTGTTGGTTGTTGCGGTTGATGTATTTGGTTTTGTTGCAGTGGTTGTTGCAGGTGCTGTGATTGTTTAATTTGTTGTGGCTGTTGTTGTATTTGTTGTGGTTGTTGTTGGTTGTAGGATTGAGAAAATTCAGTAACTTGTTGATAAGGAACATTTTGTTGCTGTTGTTGAAAATAGGGTTTGAATTGTTGAAGTTGCTGTCTTGGTGTGTTGTTGAACTGTTGAGACTGCGCAAAATTTTCCGAAAAATTTTCTTTCATAGTGACTTGTTGTACTGGAGGCTGTTGCGAAAGGTATGGTTGTTGAGGTTGTTGTTGCCAGAGCAGTGGTTGTAGTTGTGGCAGTGTTTGATGGGTTTGTAAGGACTTTTGTTCCGTGGTTAAAGCTGCTTGTTGAGGGATGTGTTGTTGGTTCAGAAGAAGTTGTACTTGTTGCAGTAGATGCTGAGTTAGAGAGTCATTGCTTTGCTGTTGCAAGTTTTGTGGTTGCTGTAGTGACTTTTCATATTCTTCTTGTTGTTTCTGTTGTTGCTGTTGCTGTTGTTGTTGTTGTTGTTGTTGCTGCTGTTGTTGTTGTTGTGGTTGCTGTTGTTGTTGTTGTTGTTGCTGTTGTTGTTGTTGTTGTTTCACGCTTCCAATTTGTTGTAAATTTGGATGTTGATGATAATTTTGATTTTGTTTTGAAGTTTGTTGTTGTAAATTTGGTTGTTGTTGTTTTTGTCGCTCTGAAATAACCTCTTGCGAAGCAAGGATCGAAAGAGGAGAATTGGAAGCTGAGAAATTTGGAACAGGAAGATGATGATGATGATGATGGTTATGACGATGGTTATTCCCAAAAGCCTCATCATCATCATCATTATCATCGTCGTCACCACCATCGTTAGGTCTGGGGTCGAAGGCCTCGAAAGGTTTGGAAGAAACAAGAGAAGAATGTTGCAAGAGATAAGAAGTAGTAATGGTGGATGATGGAAGGATGGTGGAGGATGGAAGGATGGTGGATGATGAAAGAACGGCGGAGAATGGAAGAATGGTGGAGGATGGAAGGATGGTGGATGATGGTAGGATGGTGGATGATGGATGGACGATGGTGGATGGAAGGATGGTGGATGATGGATGGACGATGGTGGATGGATGAGTATTGGTTGGAAGGAATGAAGAAGGAAGGCTTTGTTGAATGCTGAGAAGTTTTTTGATGTCCTCAACATTTTTGATGATGTTGAAGAAGTTGTCGACAAAGTATTGGTTGATTTTGGTGTCTTGGATGGCAGGTTGCGAGGTGGATTGTAGGGTGGGTGATTGAGAACAGGTGTGTATGGAAGAAAAAGATGAAGAAGAAGAAGGAGAAAAAAGAGAAGAAGATAAATAAGGAAGGAAAGGAGTTGATGTTATTGAAAAAGAAGCTGATTCCGAAAAGTTTGAAACTGAGTTATTTGAAGTAACCAGGCCATGCTCAGTTGATGTGACAGCCGCTATAGGAACTTCTCCATAGGCGCAGCACGGAGTTTGAAAGTTTTGAAGATTGCTTGTGTAGATTTCTGTGTGGTCTTCAAACGAAGGGTTGATGTGACCAAATGTAGCGGTAGCAGAAATAGTGGCTGTGGTAGTAGTAGTAGAAATAGCGGCTGTGGTAGTAGTAGTAGAAATAGTGGCTGTGGTAGCAGTAGTTGAAATAGTGGCTGTGGTAGTAGTAGTGGAATTAGTGGTTAGAGTAGCAACAGTACTATCATTAGTACTAGTAGCAGATGCAGTATTGTTGGTAGCAGTACAAGTAGTGGTTGAAGAGTCAGAATCTCTATTGGCGTCAGTAGTAATCGTTGGAGTGGTTGTATGTTCTTTGGAGGCAGAGTTTAAGGCTGTGTCTGAGGGGATTGTTGCTTTTGTTATTGTCATTGTATCTTTTGTTATTGTTGTTGTTGCTGGAGGTTCACTTGTTGTTGAGGGAATTGTCAAAGCATGTGGAATAGTTTGGCTGGAAAACATATCATTTCCTTGTGGATGGATGGCTGGTTGGATTGCTTGCAGGACTAGTGGTTGGATGGTTTGTTGGATAGCTGGTTGAACGGTTGAGTGGAGGATAGGTTGAATGGTTGTTTGGATAGCTGGTTGGATGGTTGTTTGAATGGTTGGTTGAAAGATCGGGTGGATGGTCGGTTGAATGTTTTGTCCATTGGTTGGTTGAATTGTTGGTTGAATGGTTGAGTGGATGGTTGGTTGTATGATCGCTTGAATAGTTGATTGGATGGTTGGATGAATTAGTGGCTGGCTAAGTGGTTCGGTTTGGATTTCTTGTTCCACAACTGGTTTTGATATTTCATTAGTTCTACACTGTGTGCTTGGTTGTATGGTTGGATGAATGATTGTATGTATGTTTGGTTGTATGTTTGGTCGTACGGTTATCTGTGTTGTTGTCTGAATAGTTGGTTGTACGGTTGATTGTACAAGTCGAAGTATGTTTGTCTCTATAGTTGGTTGTATGGTTGGTTGTATGGTTTGTTGTATGGCTGGTTGTATGGTTGGTGGTATGGTTAGTTGTATGGTTGGTTGTATGGTTGGTTGTATGGTTGTTTGTACGGTTGGTTGTATGATTGGTTTTATGGTTGGTTGTATGGTTGGTTGTATGGTTGGTTGTATGGTTGGTTGTACGGTTGGTTGTATGGTTGGTTGTATGGTTGGTTGTATGGGTGCAAGAGATATTGAATCTGAGGCTGGGTTAGATTTTGTTTCGTAGAGAGTTATCGTAGGAGCTACTTGCATTACTGAAGATGCAAAGAGGGTAATGGCAGCCGTGGTGTATTCTTGTAAGCAGAAATAATTGAGGTTGTCGTTGTGTGCGCTTGCTGAAGTTTGGAAAGGTTTTTGGGTTGGTGGTTGCTGTGTTGATGGTTGCTCTGTTGGTGGTTGTCGTGTGGAGGGTTGCTGTGTGGATGACTGCTGTGTGGATGGTTGTTGTGTGGATGTTTGGTGTGTTTTTTGTAGGTGTGTTGTTTGTTGGTGTTTTGTTGATGGTGCGTGTGTTGATTTAATGTTGTTTGTTTGTGTAGTTTCGTCCTCGTACATTGTTGTGAACTTGTCCAATTTTGTTGCAAAAACATCAGTGGTTGCTTCTGCGTGTGTTGTTGCTGTTATTGATGTTGTTGTTGATGTTGTTGTTATTGTTGTTACCGTTGTTGCTATTGTAAGTGGGGAGGTTGCAAAGTCTTGACCTTTCGTGGAAATGGTGTTATTTAGACATGCATCGATATCGTTATCAGTTTGGGTGGAGATGGAAGGAGCCTTTTTGTAGGTTGTGTGATGTTCTGTTGAGGTTGTTGAAACTTTTAGTGTTTTTGTTGGAAGAAATGTGGATAGTGTTGATGTTGAGGTTGTTGAAACTTTTAGTGTTTTTGTTGGAAGAAATGTTGATAGTGTTGATGTTGAGGTTAGTGTTAAAGTTCTTTCATTGTAAGCAACACTTGTATCGCTGACTTGGTCACATTTAACAATTTCACGGTGTGATGTTGCTTTTTCTGTTGTTGTTGCTGTTGTTGTTGCTTTTTCTGCTGTTGTTGTTGTTGCTTTTTCTGTTGTTGTTGCTGTTGTTGTTGCTTTTTCTGTTGATGTTGCTGTTGTTGTTGCTTTTTCTGTTGCTGTTGCTTTTTCTGTTGTTGTTGCTGTTTTTGTTGTTTTTGGTGTGTTGTTAGCAACAACAACATTGTTCGAACAAACGTGCTGTTCTCGATGAGAGACGGGTGACTTGTGTTGTGTTGCGCCTTCAAGAAGAATGCATTTACCGCCTGCATACGCTTGTGAGTCAGGAGTGTTTGTGCCTATATCGTTGCTTGTCTTTGTAAGTGTTTGTTCGTTTGTAAGTGTTTGTTCGTTTGTATTTGTGTGCTGGTTTGTATTTTTTTGTTTTATTTTGTTTGTGTTATTTGTTGTGATTGTCTTTGGTTCACAGGCTTTGTTTTGATTAACAGATGGGCCATTTATTTCAGCTGGGGTTTGAGTTGTGGAAGAAGAAAAGAATCTACGTGAGGAACTGTGGGCTTGTGTTTGTGAGGAAGATGAGAATGATGGAAAAGGTGAAGATGATGCCAATGAAGATGAGAAAGAAGAAAATGATGATGAAGATGATGAAGAAAAAGATGATGAAGACGATGATGGTGAAACAACTTCTGCGTATTTATGAAAAGATGAAGATAAGGATGATAATGGTGAAGAAGGTGCTAAAAAAGGTAATAATGAAGATGATGATGAAGAAGACAGCGATGAAGAAGACAATGATGATGAAAAAAAAGAAGAAGGAGAAGAAGAAGAAGAAGAGGAGGAAGAAGAAGAAGAAGAAGAAGAAGAAGAAGAAGAAGAAGAAGAAGAAGAGGAAGAAGATGGTGGTCCTTGCAGCAGCTTGTTGTAGTTCCTCAGCAACGCTCGGCTGGCCAGTCGTTCCAGCAGCTTCGACAACAGCAGCTGTCTGATGCTTTTTTTGAGACGCCGAATGGTGATGGTTTCTGTGGTGGTCGTGGTGGTGGTCGTTGTGGTCGAAAGAGTCATTTCTCGCCTCTTGGCCAGCAATTTTTGATAGCTTCCCTTGTCATTGTTGTTGTTTTTGTTGTTGCTGTTGTTGTTGTCGTTGTTGTTGTTGTTGTTGTTGTTGTTGTTGTTGTTGTTGTCGTTGTTGTTGTTGTCGTTGTTGTTGTTATCGTCGTCATCTTCTTCATCTTCGTCGTCGTCATCATCTTCTTCGGCGAAAAGTTGTTGCAGAGGTAGTTGAAAGCGGATGTTACGACCTTCGTTTGGAATGCTGATGGAAAGCTGCAGTTGTTTATCGGTTGTTGTTGTTGTTTGTGTTGAATCTGTTGTTGTTTGTGTTGAATCTGTTGTTGTTTGTGTTGAATCTGTTGTTGTTTGTGTTGAATCTGTTGTTGTTTGTGTTGAATCTGTTGTTGTTTGCGTTGCGTCTGTTGTTTGTGTTGCGTCTGTTGTTGTTTGCGTTGCGTCTGATGTTGTTTGTGTTGCGTCTGTTGTTGTTTGCGTTGCATCTATTGTTGTTTGTGTTGCATCTGTTGTTGTTTGTGTTGAGTCTGTTGTTGAATTTGAAGTTGTTATAGAAGCTGATTTATCTAGGACTGCATCTTTTGTAGTCCTGATAATTGAAATGGTCGCAATAGCTCTGATGGGACCTTTCACTTGTAGTTGTGGTTGTTTTTGTTGTTGTTGTTGTTGTTGTTGTTTATTTATCAAAGAACTTGTACCTGTTTTTTTAGTTATTAAGGTTGTTGATGCTTTTGTCGGTGTTGACGATGTTATTGTTGACGTTATTGTTGATGTTATTGTTGACGTTATTGTTGATGTTATTGTTGATGTTGTTGTTATTTTTCCGTTTTTTTCACTAACAGACTTGTTTTGTACATTTTCCGTTTGGTTCATTTGGTTCGGCATGTTACTGGCTTATCATTTCACTTTTTAAAAAACACGTTAATAATTGAAAACCCAAAATATTTTAATTAGTTACAACAGAATATCATTGCATGTGGAAGTTCCTTGGAGCCTTTTTCGTGACCAGCACAAATCCAGTTGAGGCAGAAGGTAGGGAAATGAGAAAGTGGAAAAAATAGGTATGAAAAGAAGGGGATGAGGAAGAAGATGAAGAAGAAGCTGAAGAAGAAGATGAAGAAGAAGATGAAGAAGAGGATGAAGAAGAAGAAGATGGAAAGGAAAATGAAGAAAGAAAAAAAAGAAGGGAAAAAAAGAATTGAAAAAGAGCTGCTGATGATGAAGAGGAGGAGGAAGAAGAAGAAGAGGAACCTTCTTATCTGTAATGAGAAGTTATCAGAGATGAGACTAATTAGAAAACGTTTCAAACAAAGCTGAACAGTTGTGGATGAGAGTGTGAAGGATAAGATAAATAATAATAACACGTTTTTTTTATTCAGAAAAAAATCGATGTATGGCGGTGGTGATAGAGAGGTGTTGAAGAAGAAGGAAAAGAAAAATAAATAAAAAAACGAAAGAGGAAGGAGGAGAAAAGAAGAAAAAGAAGAAGAAGAAGAAGATGATGATGATGATGATGATGATGATGATGATGATGATGATGATGATGATGATGATGATGATGATGATGATGATGATGATGGTGGTGGTGATGATGATGATGATGATGATGATGATGATGAAGACAGCTGGAAAGCTTTTGAGTTTTGGAGTGATATTCGAGAATATTCTACGAGCGAACGACAGAATGACGTGGAGCACTCAACGAAGGCTCATTCACCACACTCGAGAGTATCGTTTAAGTTTAATTTGCAAATAATTATTAATTTTATGTTTTTTGTTTCCTATAAAATATAAAATCATTTTTTATGGTTTTTAAAATTTAATTTTTTTTTAAACTTGAAACAGTTTTTGCAAGTTGGATTTTTTTAAAGTTTGAGAAAAATTTTTTAAATAAGATTTATAAGGAAATATAATTAGGTTTAAAAAAAAGTGAATCTAGATTTATTTTTACTTTAATTTTTTTTCTAAAAAATGAAAATAATTCTTAGTATTGAATATTACTTTTTATAAATGTGAAAAGCAATCTTTTTGTAAAAAAAAAAACAAAAAAAAGTTTTTTCGAGAAAAAGAAAAAAAACTTTACAGAAAAAAAACTTTACAGAAAAAAAACTTTACAGAAAAAAAATCTTTAAAAGGTTTCTAGAAGAACCCTTGAGAAGCCTTAATTATCACTTCATGAATAATCAGAGGAGATTAGAGTACAAGGGGAAGTTTGTAGGCAGTAAACACAAGTGACTAGAATGAGAAAAACCAACCAAAAAAAATTGGATAAAAAACTTTATCACATTGTTGAATTATAATTAGAATTAGGGTTAGGGTTAGGGTTAGGGTTAGGGTTAGGGTTAGGGTTAGGGTTAGGGTTAGGGTTAGGGTTAGGGTTAGGGTAAAGGTTAGGGTTAGGGTTAGGGTAAAGGTTAGGGTTAGGGTTAGGGTTAGGGTTAGGGTTAGGGCTAGGGTTAGGGTAAGGGTTAGGATTATATTGGCCTCGAAACTCTACGGGGTTAATGCCACTATAATAATATTTTTGTTTGTATTGTATTGTATTGTATTGTATTGTATGGTAATTATTAATTAACAATAATAATTTAATAGGATGTCAGAACAATTAAGATTAATCACGAAATAAATGTGATTATCTAATAAAATCAATCAAGAGCCCGATCAGATGCGACTGTGGCGCTTGAGTCCTTGAGCTCTGTAACAGGCCTTCGTGCCTGTGTTGTTGCTGTGTTCATCGCATCCCTCTTTCGTTCTCTTCCATCCATCATTTTATTTTTTAAACTCTTCTTTCTTCTCGCCATCAATCAAACATTTTTTCCATAAAAATCTTTACCCAATTGACTTTCAAACCGTATAAATCTACTTAAGTAGGAATAGAAAAGGTTGCGATGTCACGTGTGGTTGCTGTTTGTTAAGCAGCACTGTGTGTATTGGCAGTAAAATCATTTGTCTCATCTTTGAAACGGAGCAACGAAGATCTGAGAGAAAGGTGTAGCCAAGTGGTGGAGAGATGTTTGTGTGGTTTCAAGCAATTACAATGGAAGTTGAGCTCTGTATAAAAATCTAACAGTTTTCTGAAAGATCGCCATTAATTATGTTTACAAAACAACTCTGGCTCATAAATCCAATGATGGCTTCCACTTGACTGCCATATCTTTGCATGCTTTGATGTTTTACCAAGGTGTTTGTTGTGTCGTAAAAGGTGAAGGAAAGATTTACTAGTGCTGGCGTCATGAAGAAGTACTTTCACGTCACACACGCCCCTGCATTCCTTTCAAGCAGGTCCTCGAATGCCTTTATTCGTCCGCAAAAATCATTTCTTTTCCAATCTAATTCAATTTTGTTTTTTTCCTTTTAAATCGATTATCAAAATAATATCTGTTTTAATCTTATCTGATTTTATTTTTAGTTTTAAAATTGATCTTTCACCATGTTTTGTACCATTTCCAACGTCTGTGTGGACTTGATCTCATTAGGAAAATGAACAAAACTCTTACTTAATTGTTTTTTTAATTGTTTTTTTATTATTTTTTATTTTTATTACAATTCCTTTTAATACCTTTTTCGTTCCTTGTTATTTATATTTATTGGGGGCATAGAGAAGCTCTTGACGATTGAGAGCTACTATCATCTTGTTTTAATCCTTAGGAAAAAGACCTCTTAATAATGAGCAAATGAGCCTCTTGCGATTTTTGTGGAGCGAAAAAATAATAATTTAAGAGTAAATCTAATTTATTTTATTGGAAAAATTTTTTTATGTGAAAATTAATCGTTTGAAAAAGCATTTTAACGAGAAAACCTCTTTAAAAAGATTATTTACTATAAAGAATTGCTGCCATTGTAATTATTATTGGTCGTGATGTTACTTGTGTAAAGCTGGCGTGGTTGTTGACGTGTTCATAAAAGAGGAAAAAAAGAAGAAAATGGGTTTTGAAGAATGAAAGATGTCATGGTAACGTGGATGTTGACTGAATATATTGTGATACAATACAATAAAATACAAACAAGAATATTATTATAGTGGTCTTAAGCACCTGATACCCTTGATGCGTGTACTACTTTGGCTGGTGCTTAGTTTGGGGTGAAAGATTTCAACGCGGTACCTCAAATTCAAATGTTGCAACTTTGTGTGGAAAAGGGTGGATGGAATGTTGTTGATGTATCAACATACTGAAGCTACAATCTCACACAAACAAAAAATGTACACAGAAACACACAAATGCATGCAATTACACACAACTACACACAAATACATACAATTACACACAGTTACACACAAGTACATACAATAACACACAATTACACAACCACACACACAACAAAAAACACACGAAACAACACACACACACAGTTCAAAGGTCTTACCTTGCTTGCGAAAGAAAAATAACTCCGACGATATAATCCGCTAAAGAGAAACTCATCGCTAGCCTCCATCAAGCCTGCACCGCAACCAACAGAACATGCACAGACTTAAGAGCTTTCAGTACCTTCAGAGCGTTCGATCCAAGGAGCAAAACTTGTCGAACCTGAAGGAAAAACGGAATTTTTACAAAAAAACTTGCGGCATAATTTTTTGTTTTTTTTTGAACTTGAAACTTACTCAACACCGATCAGATTTCTCAGTAAAGTTTTTATTTGCATTTAATATTATTTGTATCTAATATTAGTTATAATGCATAATATTTCCGAGTTCAAAGCATTCAAAACGATTTTTTCAATTTCTTCTCTTCATACTTCCCCAACATTACCTGCCTCTTTCATGCGCGCGTGTATACTTTTGAAAGGGTTGGGAAACTGCCTTGTGAACATGGGTGTATAAATAGATTATTGTGTGTATTCGTGTGTCGATATGCGCCTTTCCTCGCCATATATATGCCTCTATGTTGATAAAAGACGCCATCAATCGCAAGGGAGGGATGTAACTCAAAAGCAAATAACTTAAATGCGAGTGGTCGCTATATCAATGCCGGAAAGATGCTGGTTGAAGATGACTACTTCTCATATCGTTAATGCTAATGCTACAAAAAAAGAGAGGGTTTTCTGGAAGGTTCGAAGAAGGGTTCAAACGAAAGGTTTGGAAGGGGGTTTGATGGGTGGAGTTGAAGGAGGTTTGGAGGGTGGAGTTGAAGGAGGTTTGATGGGTGGTGTGAAGGAGGTTTGATGGGTGGAGTTGAAGGAGGTTTGGAGGGTGGTGTGGAGGGTGGTTTGAGGGATGATTTGAGAATAATTTGAAGATAAATTGAAGAATTTTTTGTGAATGTAGTTCACTTTTGGATCGACGTATTTACCCACAGGACGCAGGAACAAAAACAATGCCAATTGTGTACTCAATTCAAGATTGTTTTGTGTTGGAGCATTGGATGGATGGATTGGTGGATGGATGGATGGGTGGATGGATGGATGGATGGATAGATGGATGGATGGATGGATGGATGGATGGATGGATGGATGGATGGATGGATGGATAGGTGGATGGATGGATGGATGGATGGATGGGTGGATGGATGGGTGGATGTATGGATAGATGGATGGATGGATGGATGGATAGGTGGATGGAGGGATGGATGGATGAATGGGTAGATGTATGGATGGATGGGTGGATGGATGGATGGATAGGTGGATGGATGGATGGATGGATGAATGGATAAATAGATGGATGGATGAAGAGGTGGAAAAATGGATGGATGGATGGATAGATGGGTAGATGAATGAGTGGATGAATGAATGGATAAAGGAGTGCATGGATGGGTGGATAGATGGATGGATGAATGGATGGATGGATGAATGAATGAAGAAGTGGATCAATGAATGGATGGATGGATGAGTGGATGAATGGATGGATGAACGAGTGGATAGATGGATGGATGGATGAAGAAAGAATGGGTAGTTGAACGGATAAATGTAACGGTTATTTTTTCCCAACCTCTTGTAGAAGTAGCAGAGAATTTTGTTCACTTTGCTAGTCCTGCTAGGTCATTGGGAATGTAGTGATGTGGAAAGTTTATGTTTTGGCAGGTATTTAGTCGTCGTCATCATCATCATCATCCTCATCATCATCATCATCATCATCATCATCATCATCATCATCATCATCATCATCATCATCATCCTCATCATCATCATCATCATCATCATCATCATCATCATCATCATCATCATCATCATCATCATCATCATCATCATCATCATCATCATCATCATCATCCTCATCATCATCATCATCATCATCATCATCCTCATCATCATCATC
>OX387256.1:6934873-6957373 GCA_947562095.1 Branchellion lobata | reverse complement strand
GTTTTTGTCATTAAACAGCCTACATTAACAAAAGCGCAGTCAAATTAACGTTATACAAGCCCATACAAGATGAAGGCTATAAAATATAAGTGCTTCGATTTATTAAGAAGCTATCAAGAAACTTGGAAGTATGACCACTGGGTGAATTTATGTTAACTTTGAAACGAAATTTGGTCGTGTTCAACATATTGGGCGTGGTTATGGAAAAAATGAGGTTTTTCACTAACGTTTTGAAATACTCGTTGTGTGTGAATTAATGGCTGGAATGCCACGAAGTTTTATCTAGGCTGGTATGTTTAGTCAATTGAAAGTCCGTTAGTGCAAATAATGTAGAAAAAATAATGTATAGCGCTACAAAATGTTTTGTTGGTTTTTATTAAAAATTAATCTCTTTGTTAGTGATTGTTCTTTGCCGTAGCGGGAGATTTTTGCTATTATTGTCTCCTTATATGTAATTGTTTATTTTTTATTATTCTATTTGAAGAAATCAATGTAATTGTTCGTTTAAAGCCCTCAGTTTCGAATCAAAACAAAGTTAACCAACCAGATTTGACGCTTAATTTATGCAATCGACGATAATCTAAATGCATCCATCCAATTTTACAGATTTTAAAATGTCGAAGAAAGCTTCAAAACCAGAAGATGAAGCACCTGAAGACGTAGAAGCTGAAGAAGAATTTGTTGTAGAAAAAGTAGTGGATATGCGAATTAGGGGAGGAAAGAAAGAATATCTCTTAAAGTGGAAAGGATACAACGAGTGAGATTTTCACTTTTTTATGTTATTAAAAAATTAAATTAGTTTTAAAAACTTTTTGATGAGCTCATTTTTTATCTTTAAGTTCTGAAAATACTTGGGAACCTGAGGAAAACCTTGACTGTCCTGAATTAATTTCCGCATACGAAGAAAAAGCCAAAAAAGACAAAGAAGAAAAAAAGAAAAGGAGAAATAAAGACCAAGATGATGATGGTCCTTCTAGTTCAAAAAAGAAAAAACACCAAGTAGGGCATTTGATGACTTGAAACATGGATTCATATTCTTGTTTTTTGGAGTTGTCAACATATTTTGATGAATTTACACCAGCCTTCTGAGGATGACAAGAAGCCTCGTGGGTTTGACAGAGGTCTCCAGCCCGAAAGGGTGATTGGAGCTACAGATTCAACAGGAGAACTCATGTTCCTCATTAAATGGTTGCCAATCTATTACCCAGATTATCTTCATATTTAATGTTTGATAGCTATTTTTATAACATAAATAAAATAGATTTTTTCAGTAGGGACATCATCCTTGTCAATGTTTACAGGAAAGACTCAGATGAGGCTGACCTCATCCCAGCTCGCATAGCCAACCAGAAATGTCCTCAAGTGGTAATTAATTTTTATGAAGAAAGACTCACATGGCATACACACTCAAACGAGGAAGATCCAAAAGAATAATATCTTATTTGTGTTCAATAAAGATGTATTTCTCCAATATTTTTCAGTTTATCTAATAAATAGTGTGATAAAATTTTAAATGTCCTTAGGTAAGATGAGTTCCCACTACAAGGAGCCATATTATAAATTTGTTATTTCATTTAATTTGTACTGAAGGAACGAGATGAAAAGGCTGTAAAAATGCAAAACAATTTTCCATTGCTACCCATTTTTATTTATTTATTATTTTTGGACACATCATTAACAATCTACTGACCATCAATATAATATTTTTGCGCAGTTTTATTAAATGTTACCAAGACTTCTACTATGTGCATATGAAGTGAGATTAAGTCATATTTAATAGGCCCTAGAAAGCAACTGAGTCCTTTTAGTTTTCTTTAAAGGCATGTTAAGGGCATTCCTAGTTTGAGTGACGTCCGCTGTTTTGTAAACTTGTACTTAGTATTATTTTTTTTAAATAAATTGATTTTCAACGTTTAATGCTCGTTTATTGTAAGTGAAATTCGCAAAGTATGCTTTATGTAAAATAAGCTTGTAAATGGGTTTATTATGCCAGGAAACACGAGGCCAGAGTATTATGGCTTTTAAACTTCTTTGAGAATTATTAGTGTCATACAGGGATGGAATGGTTCCTGAGAAAATTAAATGAAATCAAGTAAAAAGTAACAAAATAAGCGCCCCCTGACAGGCCAAATGAGAACCTATCTGCATAGAAAATGCAGTCTAACAACGAAAAGTAAATGAAAAAAATAAAATGGTCATACGACGAAAAATAATTCAGAATACATTTAAAAAGTGTAAAAAAGCTGTTAACGTGTCAAAGATTGAAAAACGACGCAACGAACAGATTAACCAAGTAAGAGTAACAAATGTCTGCTCTCATCCAACCTTACCCGTGACTTGAACGCAGCACCTAACAATTTTCCACCCATCTTACGGCAGTTAAAATTTTGTTGAAATCCAGCTAAAAGGTAGTTTTTAAAATAAAAACTAAATTGGCTGAGCTATTAGTATCGTTTTGACGGACTGAGGTTGTCTTGAGAAACGTGCCACTTGAAAAAAACTAGAAGAAAGCGAAAAATTATGAAATTAAAAAGTTTTAAACATGGAAATACGTTAATAATAAGTTATCAATGATTGAATTTGAAAGGAAAATCATGTACAGTCGAAGCCGGTTTATGGAGCCACAAGAAAACAACGGAGCGTATTCCATTAGGTTTTGTGTTCCATTAACCGGAGTTTTTCAAACTTCAATAAATGGAAAAGCTTCGTTTCGAAAGATCGTGTTTCAATATGCAGTTGTGTGCCATCAACATTGGTATCCATTGTTCCGACCATACCTTCAAAATACTCCCTCGCAAAAGTGTATGCCTCGATTTAAAAAAATAGTATTTTCGAAATATGAAGTATATTATGAAATCGGAAATTTTGAAATATGAAAATAATTTAATTCAAAGGTGAATGTGTTTGGTTGTTCTGGCGGGAGAGTTAGGGTTGAGAGAAGTGACGTATATATTGCCTCTGTCTAGACTATGACTAACTAATGTTCTGTGACTTTTGGGTGTTTTTGAGGTTCTTCTGTTGCCGTGGCAACGGTGTTTGTCGTCTGCGGGAATTTCTTCGGGAGCTTGAGGCAGTGGTTGTTTGGTGCAAAAGTGTGAAGCTAGTTTGGTGTTTTTTTTGTTTTTCTGAGCATGAAGTTCGTCATCGTCACTCTGCTTGCCACGGTACCTGGCGGCACAAGACAACAACGCCATGGCAATGCTGCAGTGGTTCTTCCTGGGTGAGTTTCTGATGGGACTCTGATGTCTGGATGACTTTCCACCCTCACTATCGTGCCGTGACTCTTCCTTACAGGGCACATAGATGGTCTCAGTAGAAGAGTAGTTTCTGCCACTCTTCATGCCTTCGTTCAATGGCTTTCTTGGTGTTCCTTTTTTCCTCGCGGGTCTTTGTAGCGAGTCGTGGAAGCTGAGTTGGTCAATGCAGTTGGAGATCTGTTGGAGTTCTAGGAAGAGGTTGTGACACGATGCCCCATCAGGACCATCCTTCCTGGCGTTGGTGGCCTCATGGAGCACGTCAGGGGTAGTGACGGAGTAGGGCAGCTTGCCATTGTTGAGCACGTGGGGGTCGAAATGGTTGGAAGGTGAATTGCTTTTCTGAACGTTGCTGTGTTTTCGAGAGTGTTCGACGCATGAGTAGTACTCGGGAGGAGGAGAAGGGTGGTGGTTGTGGGCTGGGGTGTCGAAAGTGGCGATAGGTGAAGCATTTTGAAAGTATTGAACAAGCAGAGGTTTGAGCTCATTGGTGCAGTTGCTGGCCTGTAGAGACCTGATGAGTTGTTTCCTCGAGTGCAGAAGCTGAGAAAATTTTGAAAAGTTTGATTCTTGCACCGATGTCACCCAGTCAGCAGTCCTGACTCCTTTCACCTCGGAAGGGTCATCTTTCACCTTCTCAGCCTTCTTTGCTTTGTGGGGTCGCTTGTCTTTGTGGGGTGAGGCGAGTTTGTTGGAGTCGTGTGAGCCTCCGCATGGCTCATCTTTCTTGTCACTCTCCAGATGGCACTTACAACAGCACTTCTCAGGCATGAAGATCTCCGCCAGGTGCATGGTGGCGGCTGAGAAGTTACAGTTCTTCTGCAGCAGGTCCTGCTTGTACTTGGTGTAGAAGGTGTGAAAGGCAGATATGTCAGGAGACGCCGTGATCACCTGATCTGGCTTGTCGCTGTTGCATTCGTTGGGGGGATAGGCGGTGCCTTTGAGGTCGAGGTCTGTGTGCTTCTTGTGGTGTTTGTGCCTCAAAGCAGAGTAAAGCTTTTTGACTCGTGGAGAACTGAGGCCTTGAACTCCTCTGTGCTCCCGTAGCTCTCTAGGCAGTGCATTCAACACCTCATCACTCTCTCCCTGTCCTCCCACACCACTCTTGATGGGCCCATCCACCCACTGCTCCAGCGAATCCGACCTCAACACGTCGGGAAGTGTCTGTAACCTCTTGGAACCTTCCCCACTCGAAGTCTCTTCATGCATTCCAACCTCCTCCTTCCCTTGCGGCCTCTTCCTAACCTCGCCATTGCTCTTCTCCCTGTTCAGCAACAGCGCCTCATAAGACGTGCAGTACAGACTGCTTAGATGTTTCTCGAACTTTTCCATGTGTTCGCCCAGCTTATGTGGCGCCTCCTTTCCATTGCAGTGTTTCCTGGCGCTCTTGTCGTTCTTCTTCACCACTCTTATTACCGTGTCTGCCGACTGCTCGCTGCTGGAGGAACACTCTATGTCAGATGCTCTTCTCATCGCTCTTCTGTCCTGCTGTTGTGGCGTGGTGGTGTGTAAGGCAGTAGCGTGTTGTGCCTGTGTGCTGTGGTTGTATGTTAAGTATAAATGTGTTGTGGTTGTGTGCAGTGGTAGTGCGTTGTGGTGGTGTGACGAACTGGGGTGTTGTTGTGGTGTTTTGTGGTGGTGCGTTGTGGCGGTGTGTCGTCGTTGTGCGTGGTAGTGGTGTGACTATTTGTGATTGAGTAGAGTGATGATGTGGGTTTGAAGCTTTGCAGAGCTGACGCCCCTTTGATAATACCCTCGACGACTTTGTATGTTTCACTTTGTATTGTTTGCACTGAATTGTATGATAATGTGGCTTGTGAATCAAAAGATGTGGCTACCCGAGTTTCATTACAACGTGCTATGAACTACTAAAAAATCAAAACTCAAAACTTATAAATTGAATATAAAAAAAAACCACTGGATTCGTACTTTGGAGTTTTTCTGACTGGACTCAACCTTTTTGTGGAGGATTCCATGGGTGGAAGGGTTGTGGGAGGGTGTCATCAGGACACACACTTTCACGAACATTTCTACGGAAAAAGTGTCTATTACACTTGTTGCTGTGGTATCAGCATTATGAGGGAAAGATTTGGTAGAAGTCGTTGTAGTAGTTGTAGCAGAAGCTGTAGGCGCTGCTAGAAGGTTGGGGTTGAAACAGTGTTGTAGAAGTGAGTAGATTCTACTCTTGGTTCTGTCGGCGGTGGAATGATGTGTGTGGGAGGTGGGCTGAAGTATTGGTTACTTTGATAATGCCTGGCATAAAGAATTAATTCGGGCCAGGACTTGAGTGATCGTGAATCGATAATCATGGCGTGATGCGCGCCTGACGAAATAAATTAAAAAGGTTGTTCCAGCTACACAATTATGAATTAACACACGGTGCCGTTGGGCCTAGGAATCAAAAGAGAGCAGATTTTGGTAGGCCATAAACTTCGGAGTCATTAAAAAGAAAACGCTATAAAAATGGAAATGCCTGGAAGTTGTGGCGCGTAAACTTCACACGTGGAAACAGAAATTAATAATTTTCCGCTACAGAAAGCCGGAAGTTACACGGGTACCTTTGAAATTCGTTTCCTGAGTGAGTGCTTGCTTCCAACGGTGGAGGAACTTTCAAAAAGTGAACTCGTTCTACGCTGTGGTCTGTAAGAGGAATGAGGGATTAGTAGATGATTAGAAGATTAATGAATGATTAGAAAGATGAACGAATGATTAGAAGAATGAATGAATGATTAGAAGAATGAATGAATGATTAGAAAGATGAATGAATGATTAGAAGGATGAATGAATGATTAGAAAGATGAATTGATGAATTAATCCTAAATTATTGAGAAATAGTGGGGTAACTTAACGTATGGCTCGTTAAATCAATGGATGGCGCAGTAACTTAATGGAAGGTGTGTTGGATCAATGGATGACGTAGCAAATTAATGTATGGTGTGTTGAATAAATAGATAGAAGAGAGATAAAGGTATTAGTGAATTAATGGATTGTGGGGTGGATGAATAATTAAATGAATTTACGACCAAATGGATGAATGAGGAAAGAATATTTATGAGTCCATAGCACACGTCCCGACGAAGTTGGCTTAATTACATGAGAGGACTTTAAATGATTTAAGAAATCATGCGGCAGCGGCGTGAAAAAAGACGGTTCTGTGTTAGAGTGAGTTTAATTCTGTGTGGTAAGTGTCAGTCTAAAAGTTGTCTTTGGGCCTCATTTAACACGAAAATGTTTTATCTTTTCGTGCTGTAGTTTTGAAAACTACAAAGTTGAAGAAATCTTTAATTCGTTGTGACATTTAAAATTGAATTTGTAATATTTCACGAGGGTGTGATATGCATCGGCTGTGGCATAGTAGAGTTGTCGTTGTGGAAGATTTATGGAGTCTCTGCTGAACGGCATTTTGAATTTAGAAAAATTAAAATGAAATTATTCGCAGGAAAAGAAATTTTTTTTTGCATCTAGAAAATAATCTTGAAATATTGAGAAAAAAATCAAAAATATTAAAAAAAATATTTTTAATATTAAAAAAAAACTTTTGATATAAGAATAAAAATTGGAAGTGATCAGATAAAAATTAAAAAATCATGTAAAACAAAACATTAAAAACTGGAAGTTTTGAAAAACTTGAAAAAATTAAAATAACTTGTTGGAAATATTTGAAGTAAAAACAATCCACCTTCACCACGAAATAAAAAAATGATTTTTCATAAAAAAAAATTTAATTGGCGAAAATAATTTTAAATTTGAAAAGTACCTTTGCTATTGTACAAATGAAGAGTGAAAATAATGATTTTTTTGTCATCCCTTCTTCCGTCCATCAGTTCTGTACTTCCTTTTTTGTTCTTTCCTGGGGTAATTTGACAGCTCGTTTTGAAAAATGTCAAGTTATATGGTTAATTATGAATAAATCATGTTTTAATGTTTAAAAGACTCAAAAGTAAGAGGTAATTTTGATTTGTTTAGAAGTTTTCAGTAAGAATAAGTTCACTTGGAAGATTATGAAAGGTTTAAATAAAAACTTTTCAACCAATGAGCCTTAGAATACCAACTAAAACTACAACAACCGTCACAATCACAGCTGCGACTGCAAAAAGGATCACAGCCACAATCAAAGAAATAATAAAAATAAAGAAAAAAAAGAAAAAACAATAAAAAAGCAACAAAAACAACCACAACCAAACAACAACCACAACAACAACCACAACAACAACCACAAACACAACAACCACAACAACAACAACCACAACAACAACAAAACAAAACAACAAGCACAGCCTCACTAACTCAATTCTGTCATCACAGCGTCCAGGTATAAGCCCGCATGCTGAAGATTTGATGCTTTGTGTTCAAAAAAGTGGCTTGTGTGGTTGGTGTGGCTTATGTGGTTGGTGTGGCTGGTGTGGCTGGTGTGGTTGATGTGGTTAGTGTGGTTGGTGTGGCTGGTGTGGTTGGTGTGGTTGGTGTGGCTGGTGTGGTTGGTGTGGTTGATGTGGTTTGTGTGGCTGATGTGGTCGTTGTGATAAGGACAATCATTGTGTTCGTTGTGGATCTTGGAGTAATCGTCTAAGACGGCATTCTTGTCTTTTTCGTTACTTTCATGATTTTCTTTAAAAAATATATTTAATTTCATTATTCACAATTAATCATTCAATTCATCCACCTCATCAAAAGCAACCGCTTTAAACGAAGCTTTAATCGCATGGTCATTGCGTTTGTAGACAGTGCAAGCTTGATGGCGTAGACTGTCCACGCCTTTCAAAAGCTCTAATTTGAAGTTCAGACGATAAAAAAAATAAAAATGTCATCATAGAATTTGATAGTCAAAATATGCCGTGCAGATTTCCTTTCTATCGTAATTCTTCGCCGTGTCTTCCTTCCATTTCCTCACCTTCTCCCATTCTGCTGGCCCTTAAATTACCCCTATTTTCTTAACTCACACACTTTCTTCTTTTTTTGCCACTGTTTTTTTGACTATTTGTTTTTTTAGCTTACCACCTTCTTATCCTCAAATCACATTCACCACCTTCACCCCACTCAATCACCATTCACCACCCTCCACCCTTTTCACAAGCTTTATTTCAATGCAACCACACTCCCAATGCAAACATCCACTATCTCCCACTCACCATTTCACCTCATGCGTTAGTTCACCATCAATACTCATCACCATTCATTCTTTCATCACCTCTTTACTCTCACCATTACAACCACCCACCCATTCACTTAATCACAACCAGCCAATCACTCCAACCACCCAATCACTCCAACCACTCACCCACTCATTTCAACCACTCCATCCACCCACCCACTTTATCCACCCACTCATTTCAACTACTCCATCCACCCACCCACTCCATCCACCCACTCATCCTACCCATCCACCCACTCCATCCACCCACTCCATCCACCCACTCATTCTACCCATCCACCCACTTTATCCACCCACTCCATCCACCCACTTTATCCACCCACTCCATCCACCCACTCCATCCACCCACTCCATCCACCCACTCCATCCACCCACTCCACCCCCCAATAACTCCATCCACCCACTCACCACCACCGAAGAGAGAGGAAGACAAAAGATCAAAGACTTCTTTTGTGTCTGCATCCACCACCGTTGCAGACATTTTTACTTCCCCTCCACGGCACTTGGCAATGCTGAAAAGCCACGAAATCACCCTGGGTATGAGGCCCAAAAGTTCTGGGCTGGAATCTTCCCCAGTCAAGTAATCTGCTGTCTCTGCAAGGGGGTGGGTAGAAGGGGAAGGTTGAAGCTGAGTGGAATGGTTTTGAAATGGGAAGGTTGAAGTGGAAGTTTATGTGTTGGAGTGGGAGAAAGTGGTTTGTAATGGCTCGGAGTGAGGTGGAGTGCAGGAGGTGAAATTGGGAAAAAGTAGGGTTGAATCGGGAGGGTGTAGAGTGTAGAGTAGAGTGAAATGTGTTGTGAGAGGTAAGCAAATGCGTCTGAAAACATGCAAGTTTAAAGATATCGCTATTGTTCGGAATAAAATTATATTAATTGGCGAAATACGATCTATAACGAGAAAAAAATTAAATTTTTTCAATTTATTCGCTGAAAACAATTTATTAAAAAGTGCCAAAACACAAATTTTCTTAATGTATTCAGCTGCGTTTTTAGCTTATGGGCACAAGAGGCTTTGATTTATTTCATCTTTGTACTTGCTGTGACACAAGGTGGTGAGGGGGTTTGAAAGAGGTTTGAAGGAGGTTTGAAGGAGGTTTAAAGGAAGTTTGAATGAGGTTTGAATGAGGTTTGAAGGAGGTTTAAAGGAGGTTTGAAGGAGGCTGGAAGGAGGTTTAAAGGAGGTTTGAAGGAGGTTTGAAGGAGGTTTGAAGGAGGTTTGAAGGAAGTTTGAAGGAGGTTTGAAGGAGGTTTGAAGGAGGTTTGAAGGAGGTTTGGTGGAGTTTTGTAGGAGGTTTGAAGAAGGTTTGGTGGAGTTTTGAAGGAGGTTTGAAGGAGGTTTGAAGAAGGTTTGGTGGAGTTTTGAAAAGGGTTGGAAAAAGTCTTCAAATGAAGTTTGATGATTGCAGGGCTGGGGTGTGGTGGATACAAGGGTGGAAGGGTGGATGAGTCTTCGAAGTTAAGATTTTTGATGTATTTGGAAATGTGGAGTGATGAACACAGCTTTCAAAACAGTCACAAAACAAACTATGGGTCAATCAAAAGAGCAATTAATGAGTGAAAAAAAAGTAACAAACAAAATAAAGTGTTGAATTTATAAAAAAAATAAAAAATAAAAAAAATAATTAAAAATAAAACTACGAAAAAGTTATTTTAGAAAAAAAATAAATGAAAAAACACCCAACCAAAAACGATTTGATAAAAAAACAAAGATGTAAGAGAACTCATAAAGAAGCCACAATGGCGTAAGGTTACATAATAAAGAGGATCAATAATGTATGGAGCGCCTGGCATCGTCCCACAAAGGCCAGGTCTTTGTGTCTGTGTGTTTATGGAGAACAATTATGACTTATGGTGCTCTAACATTCTTTATGCCTCCGTGTCTTTGCGGCCTTTTGTTGTTGTTTCCTTGGAGCTGTGTTTTTTTGGTTTTTTTGTTGTTGATGTTGTTGTTGTTGCCGGTTGTGTTGTTTTTTTTAATAGTGTTTTTTTGTTTTTGTTTATGGTTTTGTTTATGTTTCAGTCGGTTTTCCAATGGGAACCTTCGGAGCTGTTTTTTCTTTTTTTCTGGTGCCAACTGATCATGGATTTGACGCTGTTTGGGCACCTTAACAAAACAAGGGGCCAACACACAGGCGTCCCCGTTCGATATTTCCTTGGTAATTTCCTATTGCTGTATTTTCAATTCCATTTGTGAATGAAGATTATCATCGTTTCGGTCGTATACATGTCATATTAAATGCTATTTCTTTTTTTTACGTTCTCCTACTTAATTTTTATTTTCTTTTTGTGGCGTAGATGCGATCAGGCGCTTAAAGAGAATGCAAACGAGATGGTCACGCCGATAACTATCTCTCATCCATCCTTTCCTATCCTCCTCCTCCTTCCTCTCTCATCCTTCTACTTCAATCTTCATCACACCCTCTTCATCCATCCTCTTCTAGCCTCCTCCTCCATCCCTTCCCATCCTCTTCTGCCACCCTTTTCTCAACTACTCCTCCAATCTTCAGTCCATTCTTCTTCAACCCCTCCTTCCATTCTCATCCAACCTCCAGCTCGTATCCTCCTACCTCCATTCATCCATTCATAACCCTCATCCCATCTCATCCATTTTAACTATCCATTCAGTGTTCGTTCATCAATTCTACTTCCCAGTTTGCTTCTAGCGACTTTTATATATATACTTTTTCGAAAATACGTTAATATATTATTGAAAATTATTTTTCCATTTCCATAAAATATCAGTTCTATGTTTTATAATGTAGTTCTTGTTTTTTTCTTTGTGTATTTTGCAGTTTTTGTTTTTATATTCATTTTTTCGCCTATTCTACTTTATTATCGCTGAAATGTAGTGCGAAGCTTTTTTGGAATTGTGATTTTATTAGATTAAACTGAAACGACGTGTCTCTGTGTGTGCTCGTGTGTGTGTGTGTGTGTGTGTGTGTGTGTGTGTGTGTGTGTGTGTGTGTGTGTGTGTGTGTGTGTGTGTGTGTGTGTGTGTGTGTGTGTGTGTGTGTGTGTGTGTGTGTGTGTGTGTGTGTGTGTGTGTGTGTGTGTGTGTGTGTGTGTGTGTATGTGTGTGTGTTTGTTTGTTTGTGTGTGTCTGCTCATCTTCACGTGTATTTGTGCACTAGTAATAGTGGAAATACTAGTACAGTTTCAACTACTGCCACTCTTTCTACCACTACTATCAGTAATGCCTAGACTACTACTACTACTACCATTACTACCACTATCACTACTACTACTACTGCTACTACTATCATTACTACCACCACCATTAGCATACTAATAGCACTACTACCACTACCCTACTACTACTACTTGCACCACTAGTAATTCTTTACCAGTACAAGTATAACAGTACAACACGTTTTTAAATATTGTGATAAACTGGTCTGGTGTGAGCAAACAGAAGAGGCAGTTAAACATTCAAGACTTCTGTTTATGCCTCATTGAATTCTCCGAAGATTTGATGGATGGAAGAAAAGACAAAAAAAAGAAAAAATGAACAAGTGACTTTGAGAGAAATAAATATATATAAAACAAAGAATAATAAATAAGTTGAAAAAACAAGAAAAAAATGAGAATTAGAAAAAGCAGAAAAAAATTATTTTTTTAAAAGTGAAAAATGATGTATGATTGATGGATGGAATTAATAAAGGGCAGGACAAATGATTAAAAGTGAATTCATAATGAAAAGGCAATCTTTCTGGCAAATGTTGTTGGTTCGAGAGTGATTAGATTGGCTGGAATTAAATTTGATAAATGACAAACAAGCTCTCCGTGGCAGTCATTACAAAAAAGTCAGATTTGTTCAAAGTGCCGAAAATCAATTCAAAACTGTAAAAAGCACTTGTTTATTTTGAAAATATTCGTTCTAGGAAATATTGTTTTGATATTTTAAAAATCTTTTTTTGATATTTTTTTGATATTTTGTTTATATTTTGTTGATATTTTTTTGATATTTTTTCGACATTTTTAAAATCTTTTTTGATATTTTTAAATCTTTTTTCGGTATTTTTTTGGTATTTTTTTGAGATTTTTAAAATCTTTTTTCGGTATTTTTTTGATATTTTGTTGATATTTTGTTGATATTTTGTTGATATTTTGTTGATATTTTGTTGATATTTTGTTGATATTTTGTTGATATTTTGTTGATATTTTGTTGATATTTTGTTGAGATTTTGTTAATATTTTGTTGTTATTTTGTTGATATTTTAAACTCTTTTTTGATATTTTTTTGATATTTTTTTTCATTAAAAGTATTGAATTTTTTTTGCTAATTGAAACAAAAGGGTAAAATGCTGGCATCCGTGATGAAAATGAGGATAGCAGCTGATCAAACGTATTATTGGAATGATTAAAAATAGGAGCAGTATTAAAACTTCAATAAAAATTGAAAAAATTATTATTTTTAAAAATTATTATTTTGAAAAAAAATTATTTTGAAAAAAAATTATTTTGAAAAACGAATTGTTTTGAAAAAAAATTAAATTATTTTGAAAAAAAAAACAAAATTAATTTATTAATGACAAACAACCACCGACAGCATGAATGCGCCATGAATAATATTAGAAAAAAATATTGGCAAAATGATTAATAACAAAAAATAGAAAAAAACATTTTTTTCATTTTGGAAAAGCATTTTTAGTGAAAAAATAAAATTTGAATGAAAAAAAAAAACTTTCGTACTTGTCTGAAAACATTGAAAAACGTTATTAATAGAAAAATTTACAAAAAAACTTTTATAATGGATTTGAAAAAAAAATAATTTTTATTAATATCATAAAAATATCCAGTTCAAAAAAACCAAATTGGATAATATTAAACAACAAAAAAAACAAAAACAAAAACAAACGAAAAAAACAACAAAGAACAAAAAAAAAACAAAAAAAAACAAAAAAAACAAAAAAAATTCAGATTAACAAATGGTATAATAAAACCCATTCAAAACGCCAGGTGCTTCATCATAAGCACACAAAACCACGTGACTTTTTCTTTACAGCGCCTCGTAGTGGTGTTTATGGAGAACAGCCATTATTTAGCGCTGCTTTATTTGAGCTGAAATTATTTATTGTTCATTTTTATTATTAATTATTTTCATTATTTTTTATTTATTTCTGTTATTTGTTGTTTATTTTATTTATTTATTGTTTTGATTATTCACTTATTGTGTTTTACTATATTTTTATTTTTTTGAATTTAGTTGTTTTTGGTGAAATCTATATTTTTTTGTTTTTTCATTCTTCTATTAAAAATTTTTTTTTTTTCATTTTTATATTTTTTTTGCAGTTTTTTTAATTCTGTCTTTTTTCCGCCCATTCATACTTCAAGAAGGGTTATTTATGACGCTTGCAAATGATATTTTGTTAAATAAGAGGCTTCTGTTTTTCTTGGCAACCTTAATTTATTTGTTTTTTTTCAATAGTTTTTTGACATTTGACTGATTTTTTTATAAATTTTTTTTTCTTTTTCAGTTTTTGTATGTTTTTTTTTCTACATTTTTGTTGCTTTATGAAACAAAAGTGCAATAATTCTTAAACACTTCAAACGGAATTCTTTGAAAAGAATTCTTCAAGAAAAATAATTCTGGATAAAAACGATAATAAAAAGAATAAAAAAAAATCGAAAAATCAATAATAATAACAATAATGAAAAAAAAATAAAAACAATAATAAAGACAATATTAAGAGTGAAAAAAAACAAAAATATTAAGGGGAAGAAAAATAAAAACAAAAATAATAACAATAATAAAAAGAAGAAACACAAAAAAATAATAATAACAAAGAAAAAAAAAGAAAATGAGAACAATAATAATGATAAAAATAAAAATAAGAAGAAAAATAAAAACAATAATGAAAAAAATAGTAATAAGAGCAATAACAACAACAACAATAATAACAACAACAATAACAACAACAACAACAATAATAACAACAACAACAATAACAACAACAACAATAATAACAACGACAACAATAACAACAATAAGACTCGGTTACTCCTAATTAAAACTCACAATCGCCAAATTAACATGAAAATATTGCAAACTCCCATCCATCATCTTACCTGAAGAGGCATTGTGTAACAAGCTTAAATTCATTTTGCAAATCTCATATAAACATTTTTTTTGTTTTCATGTGTTTTGTTTTCATTTTTCGTTCATAAGTTTTTTTTTTCATTTTTGGTTCACAGGTTTTGTTTTCATTTTTCGTTCATAAGTTTTTTTTTCATTTTTGGTTCACAGGTTTTGTTTTCATTTTTCGTTCATAAGTTTTTTTTTCATTTTTTGGTTTACAAATTTTTTTTTCTCGAAAAATAATTTTGAAATTCTTTGCCATAAACAAAAACTCTAACAACAGACTTATAAAAGCTATTAATCACACAGCGAGCGTAACGTAAGAAAAGACGAAGAAGAAAATAACTATACAAAACTAATGACAACACAAAATAAAGGAATAAAAAAAATGAAACAATTAAAAAAAAAAATAATAGAAAAAATAAAAATAGAGAAAAATAAAACAAAATGAAAAACAGAATTTGAAGGAAGAAAAAAAATGAGGTAGCAAAGGTTTTGAAAGAGAGTTAATTATGTGAGTCAAGCAAGGCATAAGGACATGCCATGTATTAGCGGTGTATAATGCATTGCTACCTAAACAAGGAGAAATAAATTTATATGGACCATTACTCATAAGGACATTGATCTCGGAGGGGTTACAGGGGGTAGTTGGGTGAAGAGGGTTGAAGGGGGAGGGAGGGAATGGGGGGGTGGAGGGTTACAAGGGGGGAGGGAAGTGGTTGGGTGAAGAGGGTTGAGGGGGGAGGGAGGGAATGGGGGGGTGGAGGGTTACAAGGGGGGAGGAGAGTGGTTGGGTGAAGAGGGTTGAGGGGGGAAGGAGGGAATGGGGGGGGGGGTGGAGGGTTACAAGGGGGGAAGGAAGTGGTTGGGGGAAGATGGTTAAAAAATGTTGGTTAAGCGAGAAGAGGAGTGGATGGGTGGGAAGAGTTAGAGGGGGGTGGTTGGGTGAGAAGGGTTAAAGAAGGGGGGTGAAAAGGGTTGGAGATGAGGGTTAGAAAAAAAAATTAGTTGTATTGTGAGATTTAGTTGGTTGGAAGGATGGTAATGTAAGAAAGGTTTGATTGGTTGGAAGGATAGTGGTGGTGTTGGAGGCAGTGAAAGAATGTTGTTGAAAGGGAAAAATAAGTTGTGAAATGAAATGTGGTGGTTGGGATGATGGTGAGGGAATGGTGTGGATGGATTGAAGGAGGGATGATGAAACTGAAATATTGCTGATGCTGAAAAAATAAAAAAATGAACAGGAAAAAGATTAAAAAAAAAACATGTGCTAGGTTTGAAAATGATGCTAATGAGAAGATGCTAAGGATGAAAAAGGCAAAAAGTGTTGAAATTTGAAATAAAAAAAATAATGATGGAAAAATGATGATTTAAAATAGTAGAGCTTTTAATGACGGCAGTTGCATGACACATGGAAAAAAAAAGAAAAAAAAAACAACAAAAACGAAAAAGAAAAAAAATCAGAAAATGTTAGAACGAAAAAAAAAGAAAAAAAACAACAATAGCAAAAAATTTAAAAAATCAGAATAGTGAGAAAATGCTAGAAGAAAAAAAAAGAAAAAAAGAAAAAAAAAAGAAAAAAAAAAGAAAAGGAGAACATGCTAAGAAAGAAGAAGATGGGGAAAAAGAAAAAGTAAAATGGTATGAAAAGAAGGAAATTAGACAAGAAGAAGGATGTTGGTCAGTGAGAGAAAATGCGCGTGTTCTTTCAAGCTGTGCTGCTCAGCGGCTCCGTGTGTCTGAAGGCGCTTCACAGAGAGCGAGGAACGCTCAAAAAAAATTTCTATGAAGGAGGTGCCAGCAAAAATGCTTCTACACAGAATAATCTAACGAGAAATTCTATGAAAACCATTCTATAAAAATAATTTACGGAGAAAATTTTATTATGAACATACCATATGATCAATTAATGGCAGGCTTGCGTGGCTGGGGAAAGAATAATAAGCCAATGCGAAAAATTATTTTTTATAAAAAAACTAGAAATATGGAAAGATGGAAAAATGAATAAATCGCAAAAATTGAAACAAAAAAATGTTTTGGAAAAATTTATGTAAAGTGGAAAAAAGATTGTTGGAGAATTAGGGGCTTAAATCTGTTGCGCTTGAGTGCATCTCATGTTTTGTTGAATGAAAAAATGGAAAAATATTTTATTCGGAATAAAAAAATTGTATTTTTTTGATAATAAAAATGAAAAAAAAAACTCGAAAGTCATTAAAAATGGTGCTCAGTTTCACGGGTGGAAGGCTGGAAAGGCGTTGAACCGGTGTGGCACTCCAGAGCAGCTTCTAAATTCTTATCGCAAAATTGAACTTTCGCGGTTTTGGCCGTGGAATGGCTTAATAAGATTGGGTGGGTTAGGATGGGTTGGAGTAGGTTAGGATGGGTTGGAGTAGGTTAGGATGGGTTGGAGTGGGTTAGGATGGGTTGGAGTGGGTTAGGATGGGTTGGAGTGGGTTAGGATGGGTTGGAGTTGGTTGGGGTGGTTTGGAGTGGATTGGAGTGGGTTGAGATGGGTTGGAGTGGGTTAAGATGGGTTGGGGTGGTTTGGAGTGGGTTGGAGTGGGTTGGGTTGGATTGGAGTGAGTTGGAGAGGGTTGAGATGGGTTGGGGTGGATTGAGATGGGTTGGGGTGGGTTGGAGTTGGTTGGGATGGATTAGGGTGGATTGTAAGAGTTTAGATTGACTTTCAGTAAATAAATCTTGTTTATCATTGAATTGATAGAGTTGAAGAATGAGAACAGTAAAATGTGATAAAAAAAACAAAATAATGAAAAAAAAAGGCAAAAAAACACTCTAAGAAAAATTACGACCATAGGAAAAAAGGAAAAAAAAGTCAATAGAATAGTTGAAGAAATAAGTCTGGAAAAAAAGCTTGATTATAAGAAGAAATGGAATAAGAATGTTGAAGAGAGATGTAGAGAAGAGGAAGAGAAGGAGTTGGAAGAAAAATGGAAAAAGAAATGGAAAAGAGGTGTTGAAGAAGAGATGACCAAAAGAACAAGGTGACAAAAGTGAACTGTGGAAAGAAGAAACTGGAACAAAAAAGAGAGAATTTAGCACAATATTTGAAAACAAAACCACTTCAACAAAAAACGCAAAGCAAAGAACATAGCAACATTGTCAACAAAATTTTTTTGTGGAGAAGATTTTTAAGGAGGACTGTGAAGGGTTTCAAAGAAAGAGAGTATTTTTGGGAAGAGTTTTAAAATAAATAAAGAAATATGACTGCAAAAAGTAGTTTCAATAAGGATGAAGGTGATGGTGAAGAAGAGTTCTAAAGAGGAAGGAGGTAAAGAGGGGGTGAGGAGGGGGTGAGGAGGGGGTGAGGAGGGGGTGAGGAGGGGGTGAGGAGGGGGTGAGGAGGGGGTGAGGAGGGGGTGAGGAGGGAGTGAGGAAGGGGTGAGGAGGGGGTAAGGAGGAAGGTGAAGAGGGAGGATGAAGGGAGTTTCGAAGAAGCAAAAAGAGTTTCGGAGGCCCAGGTTACATGCAAGCTGAAAGTTAATATTTCATCGGAGGCATCGATCGTAACAAATCATGGTGATTTATTGCCGATGTTGCTGCTGTAACTGTTGTTGTTGCTGTTGTTGTTGTTGTTGTTGTTGTAGTAGTAAAAGTAGTTGTTGTTGCTGTTGTTGTTGTTGTTGTTGTTGTTGTAGTAGTAGTTGTTGTTGTTGTTGCTGTTGTTGTTGTTGCTTTTGTTGTTGTAGTTGTAGTTGTTGTTTTAGTTGTTGTGTTGCTTCCACGTTTCCATTGGTTTAAGTTTTGTTGTTGAATTGTTGTTGAAAATGGCGTGATTAGTGAACATTTTGTTGTTATTGATTTTGTTGTTGATGTTGTCAACGATGCATCGAAGTTGTTGTAGTTGTTGACAATGTTGCTATGTTCTTTGCTTTGCGTTTGTTGTTGAAGTGGTTTTGTTTTCAAATATTGTGGTGAAACAAAAAAAATCGGATGTCCAAGCAAATCGATTGGAAATCCTTCATTAATGGGAGTTTGAAAAATTGAAAACGTTGGTCCATTAAGACAGAGGTCATAAACAAAAAGTCATTTTGAATACCGGGGATTATTAATTAGAAAAAATCATTTTTATTTTTATTTTCATTTTGCAACTCGTTTTTATTTTTATTTTCATTTTGCAAAGCGTTTTGTTTGGAAAGGTTTTTTTGAGGTGTTTGAAAAAATGCAATGAAAAAAAAAAAAGTTAAAAATACAGGTTTTTGGACTAAGTCTTCCGTTTAAACAGTTCAAAGCGGGTTTTGGATGAAAAAAATTTAAACTTTTACATTTGAAAAAATAAAATTTGAGGTGTTGATACTTAATGAAAAATAAAATATTGTGGTTACAACAGTTACAGCATTCGTCGTTAGTGGCTGAGAATGTCGTGTGGATGAGGAATACCATTGAATGCGTCTTCACGCCGCTAGAAGGACTATTTTGAAATACAAAACTCGAACGTGAGTATGAAACTTGAAAAATAATAAATATATTTTTCAAAAAATGTTAAAAAATATTTGCAAAATAATTTTTTTTTTTGAAAAATTGAAAACACGAACCTCCCACGCAGACGACACACGACTCATTGCATCTTTCCACCGGCTTGTGTGCCTCTTTCTCCTCCTTTTTCTTTTCCACCACATCCTCCATTTCCTCATCCACCCTCCAATTTTCATTTTTTTTCAAACCTTTTTTTCCATCTTTCACTCCATCCTCCACTCCATCCTCCACTCTATCCTTCCCTCCATCCTTCACTCCATCCTTCACTCCATCCTTCCCTCCATCCTTCACTCCATCCTTCACTCCATCCTTCCCTCCATCTTCCACTCCATCCTCCACCCTATCCTTCACTCCATCCTCCATTCCATCCTCCACTCCATCCTCCTCTTCTTCTTTTTCCATTTCTTCCATCATTCTTCTCATAACAGGCTCCAAAACCCGTTCACACACGTTTCGCTGAATAGAAAAATTTTAAAGAAATAATTAAAAAGTTTTTACAAAAATTGTTTTAAAATAATTCTCAAGTCATTTCCAAGTTACACCAAAGTGTATCATAGATACACCAAAGTGTATCATAGTTACACCAAAGTGTATCATAGATACGTCAAAGTGTATCAGAGTAACATTAGAATATCTCATAGTTACATCAAACCACACCAGAGCTAAAAAAGCTGAAATGGTTTCTAAATAATATTGACTTTCAGTGATTTTGAAATATCTCTCGGCGGTGCGTACTTGATAACCACTCCCGTCCATGCTGTTATCTCCCGTATTTTTCTTTTTTTTTCTTTTTTTTTTCTTTTTTTTCTTTTTTTTATTTATTTTTTTTTCTTTTTTTCTTTTTTTTTTCTTTTTTTTATCGTTTATTTTTACATATTTTTTATTTAAATTGAAAAAATGATTTTGTTTTATTTTTTGATTAAAAATATAAAACAAAATATTGGGCACAATCATTTTATTTTATTTTCATTTTAGAAAATTTTTATTTTTTTATTTTTAATCTAACTTTTATTATTTTGTGTTAATTTTTTTATTCGTTTTTCATAATTTTTTTAATTATGATTTTTGTTGTTAGCATTGTTGGTTCCTTTTATGTTCTCTGTAACAAGGTTTCTGTTTGAACACAAAATCAATCTTGCCTTCTTATTCAAGCACGACGAAAACAACAACAAAAACAACAAAAAACAACAACAAAAACAACAAAAACAGCAGCAACAACAACAACAACAACATCAACAACAACAACAACATCATAAAAATAAATTAAGAACAATAATAATAATTTATAAATATAAAAAAAGATAGAAAAAAATAATTATACTAACAAAAAAACAACAAAAAACATTGCCAAGTTATTTAGAAACAACAAGAGTAAAACCTAAAAGTTTGAACAGGAGATTGCAAAAACAACAACACCAAACAACATAAAATAACAACAACAGTGAAAATAATAAAACCAGCATCAAATGAAATAATAAAAATAACCAAAACAACGAAAAAGAAATAAAACAGACAACAAAAATAGAAACAACAACTAAAATAAAAACAACAACAACTAAAATAGAAACAACAACAACTAAAATAGAAACAACAACAACAACAAAATAGAAACAACAACAACAACAAAATAGAAACAACAACAACAACAAAATAGAAACAACAACAACAACAAAGAAATAATAACAAACTAAAAGGTGCTTCGGAGATTTAGTGGTAGATTAAGAGGCTGCATGGCAGTAAAGTGAGAGGAGTAACTCGATTAAATCGGAGGCTGGTCACCCCTGTGCTGAAATGGTCGCCCCCGCTTGCCACCTCTGCTTGTAAGCCTCCCACGCTTTATTGATATTGCCTTGCAACGTTTGAGGCAGTTGTCTCGAGTGAGTGATTTCAAGTTGTGGTGTTTTTTAAATCTCACGGCTTGTTTTGAACTTTGAAACTCCAACTTGTGGAGTTTTTTCCTGCACAGCACCGATATTATACGTATACATTCTCATCGGCATCCCATCCACAACCCCATCCACAACCCCATCCACAATATAATCCACAACCTCATCCACAACCTCATCCACAACCTCATCCACAACCTCATCCACAACCTCATCCACAACCTCATCCACAACCTCATCCACAACCTCATCCACAACCTCATCCACAACCTCATCCACAACCTCATCCACAACCTCATCCACAACCTCATCCACAACCTCATCCACAAACTCATCCACAACCTCATCCACAACCTCATCCACAACCTCATCCACAACCTCATCCACAACCTCATCCACAACCTCATCCACAACCTCATCCACAACCTCATCCACACCTCACGGCTACGGTGCTGCCATCCTTCAAGGCATTTTACACCTTCCAAAACATTTCCCACCCACTTTTCAACCTCCTTCTTGCAGTTTTTCTACCTTTTCACTCTTTTATTTCCACTAACACCTTATTCATCTCCAGTACTTCTCATCCTTCCAACCATTCTTCAACTCCTCCTTCATCTTCTATCATTTTTCGATCATTTCCCACCTTACCATCCTTTCTCTCTTCCCCCTCCACCATTTCCCACCCTTTTATATGTTTTCTTCCACCCTCCTTCCACCCTCCTTGCACCCTCCTTCCACCCTCCTTCCACCCTTCTTCCACCCTCCTTCCACCCTCCTTCCACCCTCCTTCCACCCTCCTTCCACCCTCCTTCCACCCTCCTTCCACCCTCCTTCCACCCTCCTTCCACCCTCCTTCCACCCTCCTTCCACCCTCCTTCCACCCTCCTTCCACCCTCCTTCCACCCTTTTTCCACCCTTCTTCCACCTTTTTTCCACCCTCCTTCCACCTTTTTTCCACCCTCTTTCCACCCTCCTTCCACCCTTCTTCCACCCTTCTTCCACCCTTCTTCCACCCTTCTTCCACCCTCCTTCCACCCTTCTTCCACCCTCCTTCCACCCTTCTTCCACCCTCCTTCCACCCTCCTTCCACCCTCCTTCCACCCTCCTTCCACCCTCCTTCCACCCTCCTTCCACCCTCCTTCCACCCTCCTTCCACCCTCCTTCCACCCTCCTTCCACCCTCCTTCCACCCTCCTTCCACCCTTCTTCCACCCTCCTTCCACCCTCCTTCCACCCTCCTTCCACCCTCCTTCCACCCTTCTTCCACCCTCCTTCCACCTCCCTTCCACTCCCCAACTCCTTATTGTTATTCAAATAGTCTTGTGCAGACCCTGATGGGGTCGAAGGCGATCCATCAAAGGACAGCCAGCAAGAAACAATGCAACTCCTACACCTAATTACGCAAGCTCCCCTCCAACGTCTTACGTAGTCGAAACGTCCTACGTAAACAAAAATTTTTAACGTGATTTGAAACATGTGACGTATTCGAACCATGTGACATATTTGAAACATGTGACGTAACTTTAATCGTGTGACGTAACTTAAAATTTTAGAACGTAACTCAAAAATAATTCAGACTACTTTGAAACATTTTACGTAACTCAAAAGTTAGATGTAACTCGAAAGATTTTATATAATT